>PVJH01017536.1:0-47543 GCA_004026705.1 Nesogale talazaci | reverse complement strand
TTCTGTCTGCCCCACCCCACAGGCTAAGCTCCATAGCTGTAGAAATTGTGCCTTATTCATAATGTCCTGAAGTACCAAACTTTTATCCCTGAATAGTTCAGTGGTTAATGTACTCACCACCACCCTAAAGGCTGAAGGTTCAGGTCCACCGGAAGTGCCTTAGAAAAAAATCCGGCTTGTCTGAGTACCCAATAAGATGATTCATTTTATAAAAAGGGGAGGAAGGGGAAAGAGGAGCTTTTTTTTTTTTAAAGGAGCTTTATACCAAGGGCTCAAGTGAAAAATGTTTGGAAATGTATGTGGCAACATGTGTGCAAATGTGCTTGATACAGATGGTGTACTGAATGTTATAATAGCTGTAAGAGCCCCCAATAAAATGATTTTAAAAAAAAGAAAAAGAAAAAGATCTGGCTATAGTTTCTGGAAAATCATCCATTAAAAGCCCATAGGGAAACAGTGAAGGGGAACTACCTGAGGAGTAAGTCTTCTGACTATGGGCCAGGGGCTGAACAATCTCACTAAGGCACAGAATGCATTGGAAAGTGGGTTGGTGCAGATGCAGTTAGGTTAACATTTAACACCTTATCATTTTATCTTCCTTATGATCCATTTTGGTTTTTAACATATTTTCTGTTTCTTTTTTTTTGTGGGGTGGAGGGTAGCACTGCTCTCTGGTGTTGGGAGTAGGAGGCCCAGCCCCACGGCTGGAATTGAACCTCCGTCCCAGTGGGCCGCAGTCCTGCGCACAACCACTACGCCACCGGGGCTCAGCCCATATTTTCTGTTTCTTAATGAGGTTTCATCTATTTTACTTTGTTATTCTTGTTAGGTTCTTTGTTGCTGCTGTTTGTTTGTGTTTAATGTTTTTCTTTACGTGAAATCGAGGTTAGGTAAAATCTACGGAAGCAATAACTGGATGAGAAGTTCCTTGGGGGTAGGGCAGAGGAGGTTAGAGGGAAATGGGGAGCTGTTAATGATGAGTACAAGATTGAAGAAAATGTTTTAAAACTGATTGTGGTGATGATGGTACCACTTCTTTATGCATTGAACTATTGCATGGTATGATAAAAACTGCCGGAAAAAAAAGAAACTTTGGGCTGAGCCCCGGTAGCGTAGTGGTTGAGTGCGGGACTGTGGCTGACTGGCTTGGTGGTTCAAATCCAGCAGCAGCTCTTCAGGAGCAAGGCTGGGCCTCCCACTCCCACCAGAGGGCAGTGATGCCTAAAAAACAGAAAAGAAAAGAAAGAAATCCCATAGAAGACCCCCTGATACAATCTTACCAGGAGCCGGAATCAACCCCAAAGTAACAGGTTGGTAGTCTAACACTCAGCAAATAACAATAATCGATATTTGAGCCAGAGAAAACTTGTGAACTCATTATCTCAGGCTCATTTTAACACGTGGGCTAGTTTTTCCTCTCCGTTTGACTAAAGCACATGAAGCACTTCATTAATATATGAATACTTTAAAAATAAATCTTTGAAATCATGGGGGGAGGGGAGATGAAAACATAGGGCACCACTGTTTTAAGGCATCTTCTGGATAAAAGTCCCAGAAAGATCTTTGCTAGAACATTTTGGCTCAGGATCAGGAAAGATATCCATAAACCAAAAAGGCAAGGGGCCTCCGGGGAGGGATCTTAAAATGTGTGGGCCATAGAAGAAAAGGTGTTTTCCTTGGAGTTACCAACTCGCCTTGGGGCTTCCGGATTGCTGGAGGGAAGAGGGTGTGGGTGGTGGTGGTGCAGAGACAGCCCTTTCCAGACCACTTCACATGGGCCACAGAATGTCCTTGTCCTGTGGTCTAGCCTTCACAGCCACCGCTCTTCCTCCGCCTCCACCTGCAGGCAGCCCTGGGGCCGGGGTTCTCTGAGAATGCAGGAAAGGGGCAAGGGATGGCTACTGAGTGCAGGGTTTCTCTAGGGTTGACGGAAATATTCTGAAATTAAGAGGTGGGGGTGATTGCATAAAGGGTGCAATATGCAAAGTCACTAAATCATACACTTTAAGAAAATCAGTTGTATGGCATGTGGAGTACTTCTCAATAACATTGTTAATGCAAAATGAAACAATGGAAATAAAAAAAAAAAATTGGCCTCTCCCCAACTATAATGATCCCAATTCTACCTTACAAATCCAGCTGGAGCAGAGGATGGACACGGGTAGAGAGAAGAACCAGAAACACAGGGAATCCATGACAGATGAACCCCTCAGAACCAGCAGTGAGAGTGGCGATATCCGGAGGGTGGAGGGAAGATGGGGTAGACAGGGGAACTGATTATAAGGATCTATCTATAACCTCCTCCCTGGGAGATGGGCAACAGGGAAATGGGTGAAGGGAGATATTGGACAGCGTAAGATATGACAGAATAATAATGATTTATAAATTATCAAGGGTACCTGAGGGGGAGGGATGCAGAGAGGGGCGGGGAAATGAGGAACTGCTACCAAGGGCTCAAGAAGAAAGCAAATGTTTTGAGAATGATGAGGGCAACAAATGTACAAAATGTGCCTGACATACCATTGACAGATAGATGGATTGTGATAAGAGTTGTATGAGCCCCTGATAAAATGATTTTTTAAAAACACGAGAAAAAAAAAAAAGATGAACTAAACGAACCAATTTGTTTAGAATTAAGCCAGTTGGGCGCCAACCTTTTTAGACGCATAGATTTATTCCTTCCTGGTTGGCATGGTGGTCAGGCCATTAGAAAACGTGTACTCCCTAAAAGAGTAACCATTTCAAAGCACCTAGTGACTCAGAGGAAATGGACGGGGATGGCTATTTCGCCACTGTGATCGTTTTGATTAGCTTGTCAGAACAGCTACTGGAGCAAACACTCATGGGAAAAAACGGTCTGCTCTGGAGGGAGGAGTGCCCAAGTGACTTGGTTTACAAATGTTCTCACCACACACTCAACCGCACCATAAAAATGTATGCGACCTCTGAATTGACTGCAAGACGAGAACACTACCTTTTAGAATCTACTCTGAGTCTCCATTAGGGCGATTCTGAGCCATTACCTCGATGTCCTTAACGCCACTGTTTTCCCTGCTTAATTAGGGGAAGTGTTCGTTTCCTCTCCCTTCTGGGTGTGCCAGCACCGATCTTGTGGAGATGTTTCTTACTAAGTATCTGTGGGCCAATGACTAAAAGATGCCATCACCAATGATGAGATCTACCTTGAGTTCAAAGGTGTTAAAGCAAGGAGAGGTGTGCTCAGTGAGGTTATGGTATTTGTCAGCAGCAAACACCAAGAGCTCTGCTTTCTCCACCCAGCGGGCTCTCTGGTAGTCTCCCCCGGTGGTAGAAGCCAGAAAGGTGCCTGCACACCTCACAGGGCTGCCACTGCAGGGGAAGGCAGTATTGAAGGAGGGAAATCCCCCTGAGAGAGCAGGGTCCTGCTGAGACATCCTCTTCTGCATGGGAAACCAGATTTTCCAGGTCCAGCCTGAAGCCGCCTCTGCTGCTGCCTTCCCAGGCCGGCTTTGAATCCAGCCTTCTTGCTAGCGTTAAAGCTTTATTTGAGTGGAGCAAGAGAACACACACAGGCTCCTCATTCTGAGGACTACCCGGGGCTGAGCCATGCCCTCACTTGAATGCCCAGGGCTCGAGATCAGCAGGAAACAGAAGAGGCAAGTTTGAGCAAAGGCCTGACGGCACCTGTAGGACACACCCTCACTCCTGGGTGGATAGAGGTCACTGCCTGGTGAGAGGCTGATGTCTCTGGGAGCCCTCGGAGCCCATGTCCAAGGATCTCAAGGCTCAGCCTTGAGTTGGAGGTATTTGTGGGGCCAAGGTTCTCTGGGTTGAGCTACACATGGAATTGGGCATGGCTCCGGAACCAGATGCCTGGGCTCCCCATTACAGAATGCTCCAGAGAGATTAGATCTAATATCATCCTGATCCCAAGAATCTCAGAAAGAACATTCTGGCTTAAGCTCTGAAAGCAAGAGCTGAGAACGCCCACATTTCTTGTTAAAGCCCTTGCTTTGGAAACGGGAAATACCCTTAGATATACCTCCTCACCATCAAAATTCAGACGGTTCAGAAAAGCACGAAGAAGCAGATTCTTTCCTAACAACATAAATCACATGTGCTGCAGACCACAAGGCCTTTCCCCTGAATCTGTGAATTTACACTCCATCAGGAAAAAAAGAATGGCAGGGAGGTTATAAAAGTGCGTCTACCTGAGATGAGGAGGGGGTCAGGGACCATTAGCCTTACTGAGTGCTTTCTCTGCGCCAGGCCCTGGGTGAGTCTTTCCTGTCTATCACCAGACCCAATCCTGGCCATCATTCGAGGAGAGGGTGCAGAGGCTTTCAGACTGGAGCAAGTGGCAGAATCACCTCATTGTCATTAGGCACTGCTGGATGGATTCAGATGTACAGCAAGTCTGTGTGAAGGGCAGAACTGTCCCGAAGGGCAAGGCCATTGCCCTGATCCCTCCTTGGGAGGAGGAGGTGGCAGTCTGCTCCCACAGAGATTGTCAAGCTCAGAGCCCTGAGTCAGAATCCACTCGACTGCAATGGGTCTTAATCGTTAGGGAAGCAGGAGACCACTCTGTGGGCCCCAGCCCCAACATTTGGGTTAGCAGCTGAGCACTTAAGCATTGTGCCATCCAGGCCTCGTGGCCTGGTTCAAACAGATGACTGGGCCCCACCCCTAGTTTCTGCTCAAGTAGGTCTTTCTGTTTCCTTTTAAAATTGTGGTTTGAGCGAAAGTTTACAAAGTAAATTGACCTCCTGTTCAACACTGTATGCATCATCTTCTTACACAGACAGGGGTCACGAGCCCCACAACGGCACTCGATCCATGTCCTCGCTGGGGTGATTACTTCCACTGGTCCTTTTCCATCTCTTTCTGCCTGCTGAGTCGCATCTGGGGCGGCGGGTTGGTCTAAGGCAGGGGTTCTCAACCTGTGGGGTCAAATGACCCTTTCATAGGGGTCACCCAATTCACAACAGTAGCAAAATTACAGCTATGAAGTAGCAACAAAGATACTTTTATGGTTGGGCAGAGGGAGGGGTCACCACAACTGTGAGGCACTGTATTCGAGGGTTGAGGCATTGGAAGGTGGAAAACCACAATTCTAAGGAGATCAAACATAGACCTGTTGTTTGGCTGAACTCTGAGCCACATGGGTTAATTCCATTCCAGGTTTGAGGAGGCCTGAGGAGCTCTGGTGGTGCGATGGTCACACAGTGGGCTGCTAATCTCAAAGTGGGCAGTTCAAAACCACCAGCTGCTCCGTGGGAGGAAGAAAGAGTTACAGGCTCAGAAGCATGCAAAGACAGTTCTGCCCTGTCCTATATGGTCACTATGGGTCAGCATTGACTGGAGGGCAGTGAGTTTGGTTTGGTTTGAAGGACCGTAGTGTCAGAGGTTCCACTAGTCTCTATCAGAACAGTAAGTCTGATCTTTTTGCATGAATTTGAGTTTGGTTCAATATTTGTCTCCCATTCTATCCAGGCAGTATCTCCTATCCCTTTCAGAGTGGGCAGCAGCAGTAGCTGGGCACCATCTAGTTCTTCTGGTCTCAGGCTCATGGAAGCTAGTGCTCGTTCCAGTGGTTATTAGTCTTTGGACTAATCATTTCAATGCATCGTTGATTTTCTTCACTCTTTTTTGCTTGTGGGGAGTGGGGGAGAGAGATCAATAGTTGGACTTTTGATGGCCACTCACAATCTTTTAAGAAGAGAAACTGTTTTTCTAACAAGGTCATATCCTGTGACAGGATAAAGGATTTTTCCTTAGTCTCCTTTCATGAGTTTCACTTCTAATTTTTAGTATTTAGAAAGGGTATCCTGAGCTCCAGGTAGTACAGATGCTAATGATCCAAGACCACACTTTCAGAACCACTGAGGTATAACTGAGGAAACAGAAGCTCAGAGAGGTTATGTCACTTTCATAAGGGCACACAGCCAAAATGTGATTCAGAAAATACTATCACAGACGTTATCTCCACCTTACTCCCTACCCAGGGCTATCACATTTGACTTCAGAAATAGCCTTAACTCCCTCACTATGATTGTGGAGGTCGTGTGCCAACGTGGCTAGGTCATGGCACTCATGACAGTTATGTAATGGTGCAGCCATTGGGTGATGCACCTGGCTGAGTGCTCAGCCAAGTGAAAGGTCAGAGATCTGAGTCCCCACAGAGGGGCCTTGAAAGGAAGACCTGGTGACTTCCCACCGCACACCCCATGGAGCACCACGGTACTCTGGCAAACGTGATAATCATGTGTCCAAATCCATGCCACAGGAACTGGTTTGGTGTTTCTGTTTTACCTCTAAACTGTCTTTTCACATGACCGTTTCCGTGAGATCGCCCAGTGGTTTCGTCACCATGAAAGAACAGAGAGCACTGGGCTTTAGATGTTGGATTGCTGCCCTAATGTCAGGTTCAAACCCACCAACCTCTCCAAAGGAGAGGGATGAGGCCATCTGCTCCCTTAGAGATATATAGCCATAGAAAGCCTATGCGTGGAATCGCCTTGATGACAGCAGGTTTGAGGCGGGTTTTTAAAGAGCAGGCAGTAAAAGGCTCTTCTTCCTAGCCTCCTTGCACTGGTTTCATTTTCATTTTTGCATATTCAGGAAGGACTTTAGAAGGACATCCAGAATCCTCAGAAAAGTTCATTCACATCCAGTAGATACAGGATAGACTGTACCTGGAGGTGGGACCTGGAGAAGCAAGGACCCGAGGGTGAGGTTTGCCAGCAGGGAGGAAACCTGAGGGCAGTGGGGCCTTTGCCAGGAAGAGGAACTTGAAAGAGAGCAGCAGGAGGCATGCAGTGGCCTTGGGGGCTGCCCAGCATCCTGCACCACCATGGAGAGGTTGCTCTCAGGGATGCTGGGACGTGGAGAGAGGTAGAACTTGCTCCCTCCCCTCTGCAACTCCTGCAAGACCACACTTCATTCCTGGCACTTCCTGCTAATTTCATAGCCCTTTCTATCTGCTTTCTTTCGAAAATGTACCTCACTTCTCCCAGTTCTCCAGCACACCGGAGGTGTGGCAAACCAGCATCTGCAATCTAAACCAGCATGGCCAGTCTCTGCTAGCCTAAAGTCCTCTTGAGTGAGCCCTACTTCCAATAAACTCATTCTCTTTGGTTTTTCCTGGCTGTTTGGCTCAGCGGCTTTTGTTGGTTGGTTTGTGCCTTAACAACTGTGTAGGTCACAGGAGTCTCTCAGGTAACTGGGACTTTAAAACCTTTGCAACTTCCAGGATGCGCTGTGGCACTGATGAACCACAAAACTATCCTCTTACTCTTTCAGGTCTCCTCCCCTTGCTATTACGGTCCTTACTTGACATACCTCATTGGTCACATTAGATTTGCATATGTTTATGTATACATTTAAAATGGTTTGATACATGGGAGTCCAGACAGACAATTGATCCCTCAGAGACACTGACAGGAGTCAGGGTTTCCTGAGGGTACCGGAAGTGGAAGGCAGGGGAGGGAAAGGGGGTAGAAGGGCGTTGATAATACTGATGACTGCATAGCCCCACCTGATGGGATTGAACAACAGAACTCTATGGGAAGGGAAGGGCTATATTGGAAGGAGTAAGATAGGTCAATAAAAATATTGTTTAATAATTTTTTTAATCTTTGTAACTAAATATAACATAGCTACATCTGAGAAAGTGCACATAGTGAGTGAGTAGCATCATGAGTTCTCACCAAATGAACATAGCACCCGCTTTCAGGACCAGACAGAACCAGCACCCTCCTCCAGCCTCCTTCCGGTCCCCCCACCCCATAGGGTGCCCACCGATTGTGACTTCTAACAGCGGAGACTTACTTTAGCCCACTGGAGCTTAACCTCAGCCACAACCTGATCTGCAGCAGCCTTTCATTTCTGAATAGGAGTCGCTGGAGCTTGGCTTCCAGTGGGGAGGGTCAGGGCACCTGTCTCTCCCTCTCTCTGATTCTCCAAGGGCCCTGCAGACACCCAGCAAGAGCCCCACAGTGGGGAGGGGAGGTTGGCCCCATCTTGGCTGTCAGACGTCCTTCCCTCACCCTGGGGACCATCCCTGAGGTCAGTCTGGGGACTCAGGTCCAGGGTGGGAGGAGTCTCTTCTGGAAGTCCGATCACGGACTCTGAACTGGGGCGGGGTGGTGGGGTGGGAGGGGGTGGAGAGGAAGGCCCCCAGGCCCCAGCTCTGCAGGATGACTCAGCAATGCCTGTAAGCTGGGTTCTGCAGCCTGGGAAAGCCAGGACATGCCGTTTGGTTGAACTTGCCTGGCTCAGGGCAGTCCTTATTCCCCACTACGCTGGGCCGGTGTTTACCTTTGTGACTCTGAGCACAGGCGCCGACTGACCCGTTTGCCTCCCTCACTGCCCTCCTCCACGCTGGCTGTCACGGAGAGCTGACTCCACATCACACGTGCTCATTTCGGCAGCAAACAAACAAACCTGCCTTTGGGCTGACCCCACATACCCTCCTCTGCCTTGTGCTTCTTCAGCAAAGGGCAGCTCTCATGGCGCAGGGCAGGAGGGCACCGGGGCCAGAAGGCAAGTCGGAGCAGTGGCTGGGAAGAAGGGCTCTGAACAGGCGGGGGGTCACGGCTCAACAGCGAAGGCCTCCCAAGGCGAGCCCCGGGCCACAGCTATGTGGCATTCAGAAGGCCCACCCACACCTTGGCTTGGCAGTCTCACTCCTTTCCAGCACCAGCTCCGTCTGCCCAGGGGGGTTGTGACAAGAAGCAAGGAACCCTGGAAGGGCGTAACTGGTGTGTCCTGGGAGGCCAGCCAAAGACAGAGCAAACTCCCTCAGACTCGCCTACTGGTTCTTTAACCGAGTGGAGAGAGAGTCGCTGGAGGAATGGGTCAAAGATACAGGTTTTCCAGGTTCCGTTCTCATCAGGCCCAGGGTCAGGCCCAGATATTCCTTTGGGGGGGGGGGCATTATAGGAGACCCCAAGCCAAAAGGAAGGCCAAATCTATCATGGAAGACGTACCACCAGAATGCTCCTCAGAGGTAAGGAAGGAGAGACGGTGTCTCGTGTACTTTAGACATGGTGTCAGCAGAGACAGTCCTTGAAAAAGGACATCCTGCTGGGTAAAGAAGAGCGCCAGCAGGAAAGAAACCCCTGCAGGAGGTGGAGTGACGCAGTGGCTGCAACGAAGGGCACTTGTGAGGAGGACAGCGACTTGAGCCAGTACCGACGCAGCCGCAGGCAGCAAGCCAGAATAAGAGACCCCAAGACTGGCCCAAGATGGTACAGAAGAGCCCCAACCGACACCAGCCCCGTTCCCTGCCTGCACAGCTCCTGTGCCCTCGTGGACGGGAAGCCGACCCAAAGGACCCTGTGGCCCACCCTCCCTTCCTTCTCTTGTCCTCTGACTTCCTTTATGGTAAGCTAGACATCAAGAGGTGAAATGGGGGTTCAGCTCCCCTCCTTCCTCCCTTTCCATCTGGTACCACAGTGTTCCACCACGGCCGTCCAGTCGAACCCATAGCATCCTGACAGGACAGAGCAGAACTGCCTGGTAGGGTTTCCAGGGCTGGAAGCTGTATGGGGCATCCCGGTGCCCAGTGTTGAAGTGCTTAGCTGCTCAAAGAAAGATCAATGGTCTGAGCCCATCCGCCTCTCCAGTCTGCGCCCATAAAGATGTACAGCTTTGGAAACCTATGAGGTCGTTCTTCTACTCTGTCCATGAGTTGAAATCCATTTGGCAGCAATCGGTTTCCTTTACACTTTACTGTACAGAAGTGAACTATCATATCTTTCTCTCCACAGGGCTAGTGGGTTCAAGCCACCATTTCCGTTAGCAGTTTAGCACTTCATTTCTGTGCCACCAAGGTCTCTTTATTATACCTAAAGCACAGATTTACTCCCTAGCTGGTCCCTTCTTTTCCTTCTTTTTGCTTTAATTTTATTGGGAGCCTCCACAGAAAGCATGACATTCCACAGTCCAATCACATCAAGCTGTTTTATACAATGGCTACCACAATCAGTTTCAAAACACTTTCTCTCTTCTTAAACTCCTGGATATCAGATTGTCCCTTCCCTCCCCCACCCCTCAGGAACCCCTTTTCTTTTCTTTCCTATAATAGTGCCCCCCATATCTTACACAATCTAATATATCCATTCATGTACAATTCTGTTGTTCGATCCCTTCAAGGGGATTACACAGTCATCAATGCTATCAGCTACCTGTTCCCTCCCTTCCCCACTTTCTCTTCCCATACCCTCAGGGAACCATTGCTTCTGTTACTATTTCTGAAGGGTTATCTCTCTTGACTTTCAAGTACCAAGTCTCCTTAAATATACAAATGAACATATGGAAATCTAACACGACTGATGAGCTAAAACAAGTAAAAAGCATGATAACCATAGTAAGGGGAAAAAAATGTTAGCGAGCTAGAGGATAGGTAGGTGGTTCTTCAGCGCCGCACTGCATCCTGATTTATCATGCCTCCCATGTGAATGGCCCCTTCTTGCCTCTCCAGTTTGACCCAACCTACGGGCCTTGGAGCCCATTAAATACCCACTGCTGTAGAGCTGAGTCCCCAGGTGAAAAGAAGCCCAGCAACCTGGTATGCAGTTTCTGGAACTCCCTCTTCATGGGAGCAGTCAGCCATCTTTCTCCTGATGAGCAGCGAGGGTCGAACTATCCACCTTGCCACCAGCAGCCCAGGCTTATCCCACAGAGCCATCAGGGCTTCTTTTGGAGCCCATTACCAGGACCAAAAACCACTTCCAAAGCATTTTTCTAGGCCTTTCCTCAGCCTGCCTCTGAGTGAATTCGAATCTCAACCTTTTGCAATTACTAGTTGAGCATTTCACCATTTCTACCACCATTGTCCTCCCCTATAAAACGACCATTATTTCCCCCCTCAAATCACCCCATGTATTTTCCCTCAAAGACCGTCTTGCTGTTTGTGGGCTGTGTCCCCACAGTTCCTCCCTGAGAACACTCTTTCTCCTGTCTTATGGAATCCTCCCCATCTCCCAAGAACTAAAGTGACCAGATTTTAAGCGGGACACCATTGACTGGGGGAAGTGAGGGGAGGGGGGTTCTTGATTAAAAATTTGGTCTATATGGAGGAACAAAAATGTTCATAGAATGCAAAAATAGTATTGTAATATATTTATTTAATTTTTAAACACCGCGGGACATGAGACAAATTGTTAAAAAAACAGGATGCCTGGTCACTTTACCCAAGATCCAACTGAAAACTCCCCTTTCCAGGAAGCCTTCCTTGACCATGCAGCCCTAGTGTGCTCATCCTCTGAACAATCAGGGTATCCTGATAAGGAAAAGGACCATTTGTTTATTATCTTCATTATTACCTATGATATTTTGCTTTGCATCATGTGCATCATTCCCAGCTTCAGACGGTAGTCTGTCCTTCTGATACCTTCCACTAAGCAGGGAACCTAGCACATTGCACAGGGATATTAGTAAGGATGGAAGGCAGCAACACTAGATAGCACTCAGGAACCTTGGTCTCCTGGCCTCTATGTTGCCAGTTGGTTTGGCCCTATGGAGGCTTTACCTTCTGCAATGCATCTGCTTGCTATAAGACCTCCAGAACAATGAGTACAGTTCCCCCCTTATGCTCCACATCATGACCTACCCTGCGCACTTACCATGACCCTGCTCTTAACAAGACAATATCAACATTCTAGAACTTGCCAATGGCCTCAGGCTCCTGGCCTCCCGTTCCAATTTCTGCTAGTGATCGACTTTCCAATACATTACAACACCCCAGCCAAGTTCATTTCCAGCTGTTTTCTTGCTTTTTGACCCAGTCCTGCAGAAACCCCATCACCATCTTGTTGCTTCTCTCTCTCCATGAAAGGGAAGGACAGACAGATCATCACCACCTAATCCACCAAGGGCTCACAAACCTGGCAGCAGAAAGTTCCATCTAGACACACAGACTGTTTACAATCTGGGGTCTGAGCCAAACATTCAGAAAGGAGCTCTTTATTCTTTGTTCATTGCAGGGTAAAGGGAGAGGCCTCCTCCTGCTCAAAGGTACCTGGGCATCCTCATCAGGTAGGTATTGGAAATGCTTGCAGGACTCTGGAAACCTAGACACTGAGACTCATTGACATGTTGGAGGGTACAGGGCAAGCTCCCTTGTTCGGACAGAGTGCTGTGTGCAGCCTGTGTCTCCTAAAAAGTTAGTATCTGCAAAGAACCATTCTTTCAGGGCAGTCGGCCGACCCCCTTCTAACAGTGCAAGGGCACTCTATCCCACCCCATCCCCCAAGAATGTCTACAGAACATGAAAAGCTTCTGGGTCGTGTGCTAAGCATAGCCATCCTCTCAAAAAGTATGAAAAATCTCCACTTACCAGAATAGGTCCACTTGGATCCTGCAAAGACCAAAAACAAAGCAAGTCAGTGCAAATGAGTTTGAACTTCAGTTTGAGAAAACATTGCTACTTTGGCTTATAAATTAAGTGAGATTGGAAAGGAGGTAGCCACCCAGAAATTTCAAAACCTTTTTCCAACAGTACGTCAGTGTAAGTGCTTCTTGAAGCACCTGGGTTCGGAAGGAGGCGCGAAGGGGACTGCTGGGCTAAGCAAGGTGGTGGTGTTCAAGCAAAAGGCCACGGGCTAGGGAGCATGGGTATTGTGCACACGGAAGCCGATAGGTTAGGGAGGGTTGTGATGTTCACTCAGGAGCTGATGGATTAGAGAGAGGGCTTCTTGAGTAGAAGTCCCACGGGCATTTTAAGACGCCAGGCATTATTTTCTGAATAAATTCACAGGCTCAAAACCCTGCAGCTTCCAACGGGTAAACAGTGAAAGCTTCCTGCCACTACGCACATCCCCACGTCCTACTCGAGACAACTCATTTGCTCGGTTTCTGGTGAGCCCTTCCGCGGCATAATTGCAGACATATATGAATTCTTCCTCTCTTCCACACCAACTTCAGCGTGCTGACAACACTGCTCTGTGTCCTAGCTTTTCCCCACGTGACAACAGAGCCTGAAGACCAGACTACATCAGTCCACAAAAAAGAACACAGCTAATCTCCAAAGGAAAGTGTTTCCATCCTCTCCCCGGTAAGAATCCCAGAGGAGGCAGGAATGCAATAGATGTTGCCTCTCTCTCTGCCCCCACCTCCACGCCCTCCACACGTGCAGGTCCTTAGTTTTATAGCAAAAACATATTTCAAAAGGTATTCGAAAGCTATGCCCTCTGTATACTGCCTGCCTATCTCTCCTATCCTTCTGCAAGAGAGCCTGGGTTGAGAGCCACCCTTTTGGTTGTTCCAGGGTGCACGGCCAAGGAGAGGACCACTCAGAGCCTAAATCCCTCTTCTCCTTTGTCCTGTCAGCTCTGGACTTGTTACTTGCAAAGAAGTCCCCAAAACCAAACTCACTGCCATCCAGTTCATTCTGACTCACAGCTACCCTCTGGGACAGGGTAGAAGTGCCTCGGTGGGTTTCTGAGAAATCTCACGAGAGTAGGAAGCCTTGTTTTCTCCTACGGCGGTTGTGAACCTCTGACCTTGTGGTTAGTAGCCCAACGCTTAACCCATTGAGCAGCTAGGGCTCCTTTTGAACAAATGTATTCAACCACTCCACGAAGGATAAAAACCAAGACAAAGACTTGCATAGCCAAGGGAACCGACTTTGGTGGGTCCAAGGGAGGGAGGGCAAGAGTTTGAAGATGAAGCAATGGACTAGAAGGCTGAGGGGTGGTGCCTTGGGGGCAAAGGAGGTCATAAGACGGAGGAGAGTAACCAGGAAGGGGTGGCGGTGGGATGGAATAGGAGGGGTGCTGAGTTCTTTGACAACAGAGCCTGAAGACCAGTCCACATCAGTACCGAAAAGGGACACAGCTAATCTCCAAAGGAAAGTGTTTCTAAGAGGGAGCTTCCATCCTCTTCCCAGTTAGAGTTCCAGAGGAGACAGGAATGCAATAGATGTTGCCTCTCTCTCCAGAACGACTGAGTACATACAGAGTTGATGGTGTGACATGTAGACATTGCCCCCTAACTCAATATTTAAAAATTTTATTTAACTAAACAGAAAGACCCTTCCCCTCTTTTTTAGGATGACCTCTGATGACCCCGAGGGTCCCATGGGGTGCTGCAGGTCGAGTCCGGTCAATAGCACAACCACAACCTCCTGCCATTATTACTCATTTTCAGATCTCTGCCTCCCCATTTTCACTTAATTTTGTTTTCATTTCCAAATTCTTTTTTTTTTTTAAAGCAAAGCGTTATCAGCATGTGATTTAAAGAGCTAGATGACTTAGCAGTACGTTCTATGAGAACAGGCACATTAAAAAGCCACGGGTCCCCTGACACGATCTACCTACATTCCTACTCCCTAGGACAAATGAGTCTTTTCGGATTATCACCCAGTCTATCAAGCCTGCTTCTAGTGCTCCTCCTTCAGCAGTCCTCCTGACAGAGGAGGAGGTGGCTCCATTGCACACACACCATCACCGAATTTTCCGGGTGAGGAAATGGCAGTCCACAACGGTACCAGACCGTGCCAGACACCAAGGTCTTCCTGGTAAATGGAGAACCCCTCTTGTTTCCCTAGGAGCTACCAGCTAAACAGAGGAGCCCCGGTGGTGTCCTGGTTACACATCGGACTGCTGATCGAAAGGTCGGCAGTTCGAAACCACCTGCAACTCCATAAGAGAGAGATGAGACTTTCTCCTCCCATAAAGATTTACACATCAGAGACTCACAGGGGCAGCTCTCCCCTGTCCTTTAGGCTCGTTAGGCATCAGAATCGACTCAATAGTAGCTTTGGGGAGCAGCTAAACTCCTGCTGCCCTCTGAGCCACCCTGCCCTCCCTCAAAGTCTCCACGGTCAGCCCCAAGTAAATCCGCAGCCTTAATAGCCTCCGCCTTCGCTATCTGCCCCATAGCTTTCAAAGGGAAACTTTTCCTTAACGTGACAGCTCACATCCTAGACAAAGCCACTGGCGTACACACTCTCAAGCTCAAGGACAAGCATTAGCTAGTGAACATTTTAGACTGTAAGGCTTCCGGTGGTGACACAACTGGGGATTTGTTGCTGAAAATCGGTAGTTTTCTTGGCCTCCTGTCACAGGGCAGGGCGCCCTTGTGGCCCAGTATGTGAAAGCATCGGGCTGATAACCTGGAGGTTGGAGGATCAAACCCACCAGCCACTCAGGGAGGAAGGCGAGGCTGTCTGCTCCTGTGACAATTTACATCAGAGTGGAAATCATCTGAAGGGGAATGGGTGGCTTTCTCTGAGCAGGCCGGTGTGGCCTTCAGACCCTGGGCTCTGGGTATAAACCACAGGGGCTAGGAGGTAGAAGGAAGTGGGATGCGAAGCAGCCCTGTGAAATGAAGTCCTCGCTTTGAGTGGGTGGCTCCATCAGGTGACAGGAAGATGTCTCCAGCATAGCATAGCGCAGGAAGTCTTCCAGGTGCTGTGCTTTACAGAGAAATGGGACCTGCTAGGCTCCAGATGAGCATTAACCAGACCACATCTCGGTTGCTTCCCTCTGGCAGCCACAGCCCTTTTGAGGAGGGGACTTGTTCCCTTCCCTAACAGGGTCATCATCTCCCCCTGTGAGAGCCAGGATGATAAATCCCACTATAGGTTAGGACCTGTGGCCCCAGCTCCTTATAAGGTGGGGAGAATGGCCTGAGGTTATAGAAATAGAATTTATAAAAATTCAAGTCAGGGCCCAAGGCCCTACCTGCTTCTGATCTAAATGCTAGAACCAACCCTGAAGACTATTCATGCCCCTAGGCTCTGAATAGTTCTTAAAATACCCCCCCCCCAGGCCTCATTCACACACGGCACACATTCACTCACTGCCACTGAGTCAACCCCAACTCCTGGCAAGTTCACAGGGCAAAGGTGAACTGCCTCTGTGAGTTTCCAAGACGGAAAGACTCATCTTCGCCCAGTCAGGCAGTCATGCCACTATGAATGCCAAGGTTTTCTACAGAAGACCCCTAATTTCATGTTATTATGCTTCCTCCTTCCTGGGTCCCAGATATTTACTCCCCTGACCACGTACTGACTCCACTTCTCAGTGTAACCCCTCCCCGGCCTCAATCTTGGGCTAGTATAGACAGTCTACATCTCAGTACTTGTTTTTTGTTTACCGTGTCCCTGGAGGCAGCTAAAAAATGAAGACACTAACCGAAGAAAGACTGGAAAAAAATAAAATGTGTGTTAGTCTACTCTAGGAAGTGTTCCTCGATGTAGGTTGAAGTGGCTGCCCTACCCACCTCCCAGATTGTCCTAGAAGCTTTTCCTTTCCCCAGTTTGGAGGATTGGGCGAGGGGTAGGAAAAGAGGAGGGGAAGAGGAAAGAAAGGGGAGGGGAGGGAGGAAGAAAGTAAGAAGAGAGGGAGAAACAGGAGGTGCAGGAGGGAGAAGAGGAGAGAGAGGAGAGAGAGGAGGCTGCAGCAGAGGAAGGAAGGGGGGACTGGAGAGTTAGGCAGAAGAGAAAGGAGGAAGGACTGCTCCCAGAGTAACAGGAAAGCCAGGGGGCCACTGCATAATCTCTCTCCCTCTCTTGGAATATCTTGAAACTACAACAGAGAGGATTTGCCATCTTAAAAAATAGATTTCCACTTTTATGGAACTCTGTTCTCCTATCTACATTGTCCAGTGGATTTGAGTTTAATTCTGGGACAATCCCAAGGACTCCCCTTCCTTCCACACAAGCACAACAATCCCTGGGGAGAAAGGAGGCTCAGAGCTTCTAAGCTCTGAAGCAGGACCAATGTCCTACCACCAGTGCCCAGCCAGGACAATTGATTTTTCAGCCTCTAAAGAATCACTTTTGATTCCTCTAAAAATATTTCAACTTAACCTGGAACCTGGAATCAATTCACAAAAGTTGACCTTCTAGGCACCCCACAGGCCTTTCTAAGTCAGGGCAAACTTTGTCGAGGATAAGAGCCACCAACCATTCCGCTGAATGGTTCCACAGGTTACCTGGCCCAGCAACTGCTAGCCCACGCAGACTGTTGGCCTCCTTCCCTTGTTTCCAAAAGTGAACTCACCTGACCCTTGGTGGCTCATCAGAACTCCCGGGCCCAACCTGAGCCCACAGTTCTGATCCACCCACACCCCACACCCTCCTCCCACCCAGCTCAGCTCCCTCCGCCTGCAGCCCTTGGGGTTAAGAGCACTAATTACACTCAGAAATAAGGGGTGTGAGTATGCCCCAGCACCTGTACGTTCAGAGCTGCAGAGCCCTTCTGTGGAAAAACAATCATTAAAGGTAAGCTTCATCATCCCTCTGATGTAAGCCTAATGGTAAAACACGTTTTACCCCCAATGAAAAGCACCCACGGCCGCCTGAGCTTCTGCCACAGGGGGAATGCAAAGTCCTCCAGTCGCAGGATCGTCGTCCCTTCTCTGGCTGTCCGTGGGGGAGCTGGGGCAGGATATTTTAACTCCAGATTCCTGGTCCCCTCTTCCGGCACTAAGTTCGCAGGTCACCCCCTCCGTAGCTAAGGGACGCGGAGCAAACGCACGATGTCATTTTAACGCCAAACCTAACCAGGTACCCCTAGGAAGGCAGCCTGCTTCCCGGGACAGCGGCACTCAGCCCCGCGTTCCCCAGGGGGCGAGGTGCAGCACCTTCTAAGAACCGCGCTCTGGGACGGCACGCACGTGCTTCCTGGCTCCGAGCCATGCTTTTTAACTGCTCTGTGAAGAGTCCCGCGAGGAACCTTTCTGTCCCCGCGGGGCCGCGCGCTCCGACGGTCAGCAAAGGCAGAGGGGGACACGTTACCATCCGGCGGGGCCGCGCTGGTGGCGGGTGGCTGGAGGAGCGCCAGCAGCAGCGCGGCGGCGGTGGCAGTGGCGGTGGCGGCGGGGGCGGCGGGCCGGCGGCCGCGGGGCATCTTCGCCAGGCTCGCTCGCTCGCTCGGGCCAACTCCGGGGCGCCGGGCGCTGGGGCGGCGAGCGAGCACGTCCGTCCGCCCTTCGGGCTCCCGGTTCCCCGGGGCTGCTTTTATGGAGCGGCTCAGCCTCCAGCTAGTGATGTCATCACCCGGGGAGCGGAGGGGGGGGGCGGCGGGGGAGGACGCCCTGCCCACCGAGCGCTGGCGCCCCAGTTCTAAGGTGAGCTGTGTCCCGGACTGTGCCCCGTGGGCCGAGGCTCCGGTCAGACGGACGGACGGACAGACGGGCTGGGGCGAGGTCCGCTGGCCTCGGTCCTCTGGCCAGGGCTACCTGCGGGAATGCGCTTCGCTGGCGCTGACCCCGAATTGTCACCACTGCTATAAATAGTCCCGGTCCACGTCCCTCTCCCCAATCCCCACCCCCGGAGCCCAGGACGAAGCCACGGACAGGAGCCTCCTGGATGCCCCAGTCCCGCGCCTGTCTGAACTGCGTTTGGGCTTGGGAGAGCAGCTGCCTTTGAGAATCCAGGACTTCTGGGTGTAAGGTGGTTCCGGTTAGAGTCTGGTCTAGGGAATTTGGACACAAAGAAACCCATGGAGAACAGATACGTAGCCAAGGGAGACAAGCGCACAACTCGACAAAGCGAACCCGAAGTTCCCATCGTCGTAAGCAGTACAAGGTCCTCACTGGGGGCGCGGGGTGGTGATGAGGACCCCTGCCTTGGTGGCCGTGGAAGAAAGGGACTTAGGGCCCTTGACTGACCACCTAGCGATGGCAGGCACTGGGCTGGGCCGTCTGCATCTGGGTCAAATCTGAGCTCTCCTTCCAGTGCTTATTACTGTCACCTGTGGCTCACTTCAGAGGCGCGCGCCCTGGTGGTTACGTGTTGGGCTCTGATGCGCAGCCGGCAGTTCAAAAGCACCCGCTGTTTGTTCCACGTGAGAAAGACGGGGCTTTGTGCTCCTTTAAAGAATTAGTCCCAGAAATCCACACGCGCACTTCTGCCCGGTCCTCGGGGGTTGCCAGGAGCGGCATCAACTCCAGGGCAGTGTCCGGTTTTGTTTCTATGTTGCTGTTGCTTACTTATGTCCACTTAAAAAAAACATTTTATGCTTTAAATTTGAGCAACCATACACCTAGTCCTATGCCTGGGTTACTGGTCCTCTTTATATTTAGTTAAAAGTTCTGTGGTTAAATATAAGGTCATATTACCAAACTATCCTCCCGCATTCCCTCCCCCACCAAAACAAGACACCCCACCGCAATCAAGAAGGGATGCCTACGTCCCCTCTATAAGGTTTCCAGGACTATAAATCTGTATGAAAACAGATGGTCTTAACTTTCTCCTGCAGTCTGGTTGGTGGGTTTCAACCACCAATCTTTCCGTTAGAACTCAGGATTACCCAACCACCAGGCTTCTTTGCTGTCCCCAGCACTCCTTAAATCTCTCTGCTGCTGTGAAGGCCACTGACTTGTTCCCACCACCAATGTCATGTGTGTTTCTGGTATCCCAGAGTCTCTATGTGTCTGCTCCATTCACTGTGCTAGACTTCAGGTCAGTTCCACTTGGTAACCCTGCCCTCGACAAGCATTGATTAGATCATGTGGTCGATTCAGGGTACCCACCCCAGCCTTGGCAGTGGCCTCTGGTTATGGGATCTGGTCCATCTGCCTGCCTTCTCTCGGCTCCAGTGGCACGGCCATCAGTTGTCTCTCTTAGGCCAGTTGGATCCCTGTGCCTAAAAGTCCTCAGCCTGGTCCATGAAGCCTCTTGTCTGACAGCTGTACTTTTGGAGGGGTCTAAGAGCCACTTCTCTGCTGAAAGCCGCTGAAGCAGATGTCACCCACTGTTGAAGGTGTGTCATTGTTCTGCCACGATCTGCTTAGCTGTTGCTTGGCTTAATAAAGAACTTGAAGGAAGGAGTTGCGAGGTGCTCTGGAATCTCCATTCTTCACAATGTCACCTATGATGTGCTATGATTCACACAATCAAATGTCTCTGCATGGTCAAGAAAGCACAGAAAATCATGTTTCCGGTATTCTCTCCTATCAGGTAAAATCCACCTGATGTCAACAAGCTGTCCCCTCTATTCCAACGCTCCTTGGTGGCATTTTGGGTTATCTATTGGACTGCTTTACTACAAGATCAAGTTCAAAACCACCAGCCACTCTGCAGGAGAGAGATGAGGTTTCTACTCTCATAAAGCTTTCTGGGCTGAGACCCGGTGGCGTAGTGGTTGAGTGTGGGACTGCAGCCCACTGGCTTGGCGGTTCAAATCCAGTAGCAGCAAGGCAGGGTAGCTTCCACGACTACCAGAGGGCAGTGATGCCTCCCCAAAAAACAAAACAAAACATTTCCAGCCTCCAACCAGAAAACACCTAGAAAGGTTAACAAACAGACCTGGAACTGTTTATAGACCTTTCTTTTTATTGTCATAAGGTTTTGTTTTTAGTTGTTGTTTGGGGTTATTTTGTTGCTGTTGTTGTTATTGCTTTGTTTTTGTTCTGCCTTGATTTTGTGCTTATCATTGTCTCTGCATGTCTAGCTAGATAAGATAGGCGGGATAAACAATCCAGAGATGAAAGCAACATGACCAAGGGTTCTAGGGGAGAGGGGGACAGGGCAGGGGGTGGGAGGGAGTGGGAGGAGTAAGGAAGTGGTTAACAAGGCCAGAGATAAGGGAACAACAAGTGATCTAAAAGCAATGGCAAGGAGGGCATTGGATACTCGTAGACCTTGATCAAAGACAATGTCACCAAGAGGAATTACTGAAACTCAGATGAAGGCCGAACATGATAGTGGGACAAGAGGAAAGAAAAAAGAGGGGGAGAGTAGGAGGCAAAGGACATTTATAAAGGTCTAAATACAGGTATATACATATGTAAATATATTTATGACGATAGGGAAATAGTTCTATATATTAATTATCAAGCTAGCAGAAGAATATTGGGCATCCACTAAAGTACTCCCTCAACTCAAGAATACTCTGTTCTAATGACCCGGTATTCCATGATGCTCACCTTCCCAACATGATCGCTGAAGACAAAATGGGTGCATAGCAAATGTATTGAAGAAAGCTGATGGGGCCTGGCTATCAAAAGAGAAACCAGCTGGGGTCTTAAAGGCTTGAAGACAAACAAGCAGCCATCTAGCTCAGAAGCAACAAAGCCCACATGGAAGAAGCACACCAGCTTATATGATCATGAGGTTTCGATGGGATCAGGTATCAGGCATCAAAGACCCAGAACAAAAAATCATGTCATTGTGAATAAAGGGGAGTACAGAGTGGAGACCCAAAGCCCATCTGTACACAATTGGACACCCCTTTACAGGAGGGTCACAAGGAAGAGATAAGCCAGCCAGGGTGCAGTATAGCACCAACAAAACATCCAACTTTCCTCTCGTTCTTTAATGCTTCTCCCCACACTATCATGACCCCATTACTAACTTATAAGTTCCGCTAGACCAGAGCATGTGCACAGGTACAGATTAGAGCTGGAAACACAGGGAATACAGCACAGAAAAACACTTCATGACCAATAATGAGAGTAGTAATACTAGGAGGGGAAGGGGAAGGGTGGTGGAGACAGGGGGAACCGATCACAATGACCTACACATAATCCCCTCCCCGAGGGACGGACAACAGAAAAGTGGGTGAAAAGGTACATTGGTCAGTGTCATGAGCTCACTGCTGCAGAAGCTGAATCCATAGAGGTGCAGTCGCTTGTCCATATCTCACACAATGACTCCCGTCGAATGTGGAGACACCTTTGGTTCAACTTCCCCCAGTACATGAACTTCAGAGTGCTCTCCAGGGAGACCCAGTGATATGAAGGTAAAATGGTGTGTGTAGTGTGTGCACACAGGGGGGGAGAGATGTGGACTCAAAATAAGGTGACCAGACATCCCACTTTTTAACAATTTGTCCCACGTCCCATGGCATTTTAAAATTAAATAAATATATTGCAATACTATTTTTGCGTTCTATGAATTTTTCTCAATGATTTTATTGGGGGCTCTTACAGCTCTTATAACATTCAATACATCATCTGTATCAGGCATATTTGTATACATGTTGCCATATTCATTTCCAAATATTTTTTACTTGAGTATCAGGCATATTTGTATATATGTTGCCATATTTATTTCCAAATATTTTTTTACTTGAGCCCTTGGTATAAGCTCCTCTTTTCCCCTTCCCCCCTTTTTTAATAAATCATTTTATTGGGGACTCATACAACTCCCATCACGATCCATACATACATCAATTGTATGCAGGCCACATTTGCACACTTGTTGCCATCATCACTCTCAAAACATCCTCCCTCCACTGAGGCCCCCAGTACCAGCTCCCCATATTTCCCTTCCCTTCCCTTCCCTCCTCCCCCACATTGGACAGTGTATGATATGAAAAAGTAATAATTTGTAAATTATTAAGGGTTCATGGCATTCTATTAACCTTTTTGTTGCTCCATATAGACCAAATTTTTTATCAAACCCCCCCGTCTCCCCCGTCAGTGGTGTCCCACTTAAAATCTGGTCACTTTAGCTTAAAAGAACCTTCAGTTTGATTTTGACCAGGGTTCAAAATCAAAGGCAGGAATGGTTGGTAGACTCACTGCATGTCTAGATTGGAGAGCTGGTTAATTCATAGAGAATGGATGGCAGTTAACATGGAATTGAGAATATAAACTGAGACTCAATTGCCCTAAGTGCTTGAGTGCCTTTTTTGTTTAATTGCTGTTCTTAAGGGATCAGGGAAAGAAAGAAAAACCAAGCAAACAGAAAGAAATGGAGAGATCAAACCTCAAAAGAACAATACTAAATTTAAGCTGAATGTCAGAAGGCCCCTAACTAACACACCAACCTAACCAGCTTAAGTTCTCAACTCCGGGAACCCTTCCCAGACAGAGGCTTTCTGGGCTCTGTGAATCGACATGCACAGACTTGCTTTGCCGCCCTCAGATGGGCCTCTTGTCCACCAGTTACCCATTCAGATGGCACACCCTGACAGAAGGTTCCAGGGAGCAGTGGCCCCGGTAACATGTCACATCTGAATAGACAGGAGGGTGAGCCTGGGAGAAAAGGGAGGGACAAGAACAGTGGTGGTGCCAGGAGGGCTGTGTTACTCTCAGGGTAGCCTCCACAGAGCAGCGACCTCTGGGAACTTCAGTTTCTCCATCTGTACAGAGGAGAGGGTCATACAAGCCCCTGGCCCCTGGCCCATTAACATGCATCTTACAGGAGTGGGATTAGCAAGTGGAAGCTGTTTTGGTCATTCATTCGCTTACTCATTTGCTTTCCATGGACCAGGCACTGCACTAGCAGTGGCAGCCTTGAACCTCTGACCTTATGGCTAGCTTCCCAAGTTTACCCAACAGCGCTGTTGGACTGCTTCACCGAGGCCTAGGCAGGCACTTTCCACCACAAATGCCTCATCTGGGGCCATTGTGCTGCTGGATTCCTCGGAAATGTTGACTCTCCCATTTCCGAGATGATGGTGCTTGCTGTTAGCTGGCCAGAGGCACAGGGTACCAATTCTGCTTATCAAAAAAATGCTTAGCCTGGGGCACGGCCCTGTCCGGCTCCCACCTCCTGAGGGAGCTGCGCTCTGATGACTACTTAGAGTGCCTGTCAAAGGCTGAGCCCCAGTGTCGTGGTTGTTCGCAGGACTGCAGCCCACTGGGATGGAGGTTCAATTCCAGCTCCACAGGAGCAAAGGCTGGGCCTTCTACTCCCACCACCAGAGGGCAGTGATGCAAAAAAAAATAAAGTGCCTGTCAAAGAGCGAGAGGGAACTTGAGACCACCAAGCTTTGGTTGCATAGTCTCTGGAAAAGGAAAAGGGGTTCCTGGTTAGATTCCTGCGCTCTGCGCTGATGAGGGAAAGAGGTGTGGGGAGGCAAGCGAGGGAAAGAGGGACACAGAGAAAGAACAGAGGTGGGGGGTGTAGGAGGGGAAAGAGGCAGAGAAAAACCCAAAAGGAGGGGGAAGAAAGAGGCAAAGGCAAGAAGGAAAGACTGGGAAGAAGGAAGGGAAAAGCGGGGGGTAGGGAGGGAGTGCAACGGAAAAGGCCATGTGTGTCCTTGTACGCCAGCAGCTGCCTGGGGACCCAGAGACACTGGGCAATGTCGTCCCCTCTGTAACTTTATTCAGTCCCTGCCTCCCCTTCCATGCAGTGGCTTGGAGTCTCACACGCTGCGTGAACCTCACTGCCCTGCTCGGCAGGCCACAGGACTAGAACTCAGAGCCAAGAACAGTGACCCATTCTGGAACTTGATGCAGACTTCTGGCCTGCTGTGGGCCTCGGTGTTCTGAAGGCCCAACTGATCCCACAGGGTTGAGGGTGTGGAATAAGCCAATTTTGTCAGTGCTTGGAAGAAGCCCGCTTTTTATACATGGGCAGTATTCCTAAGAGTGGGCTTGAAATAAAGGAAAGGAAGTCCATGTGGGCCTCGGCCTTAATCTTCTAATCTAAAACAATGAACACTGGATTCCTACAAGGGATGACAACTTCTAGGCCAGCCCCTGACACCAGGTGAATATCTTACCCCTGTCCCGATAAGCCCTTCTGAAACCACAGCGTGCTGACACCAGCACCTGCTCGGGAGAGGTAATTGGACTCTTTATCATAGCTTAAGGTTTCTTGAATCCATCTCTCCTTACGCACCTGCTGGCTGGATCCACGCCCCTGTAACCTCATGGCTTTGGCCCCAACCCTATTGTTCCTGTTCTCGACCCGAGGCACGTCCTCTCTCACACGTCTGTGCTTTGAACCAGAGCGCAGCCTCTGCATGGTCCAACAAACTCACAGGGTAGAACCTCGAGGGAACTGTCTTCACGTCGATAATGACACCCTGCACCCAGGGTACGAGAGGCAGAATGGTGGAACGGGAAGAGCTTTGGCCTGCTAGGAACCTGGGCATTGGTCAACTCACGTTAACGTCTTTGAGCCTCAGTTTCCTCTTGGCTACAGAGCTGAAAGTCATAGAGGAAGTCTACCCCGAAGGGAGAAAACAATCCACTAAGGAAGGCATTAAAGAGCCGAGCACAGTGGCAGTACAAACCCCTTGCTGGGAAGTTGATTCCAGCTCATAGTGGTTTCAAGCCACTGACCTTTGGAACACCAGGGTCCTGGAGAAGCCCGGTAGTGTTCTGCTGGGCACGAGTGTCGAGCAGCGGGGGGTAATTTTGCACTGTAGCCCCCACCCTGACTTGAGCCACCCCACCACCTTCCATGAACCATCAGGGCAGGAATAAAGATTCCCAGATAGCACTTGGGCCCACAGCTCCCCACACCGGTTTTCTCAGGAGGCTGTTAACTTCCTACTGATTAGTGACATTTCTGTAGTATCCTTGGGACCACATTACCTCAGGAAATATTTGATCAGTAGATTTGGGGTCTGAATTCAGAGCTAACACGTGCCATTATGACAGGCGGGTCATTTTATCTTGTTTAGACACTCTAACTCTCGACAGCTGTAGGGATTTATGAGCTGCCAGCTCAGTCCAGGGGCCTGCAAAGAAAACTAGCAAACCCACCTCCTGCCCCACCCTAGTTGCCTGCATTTGAGATGACATTAAGAACAGACAGTATGATTCTCCTGCTTCTCGTCTGGCTGGATCGGTACAGGGAATTGGCCACCCTGCTCAAGCTTCAGTGCCTGCCAGAGAGCTCCGTAAAGGGGGAACATTGCTGTCTTCCAGTCATGGACAGGTGAAGGCCAACCGATTCCCAACAAACCAGTCAAGTTGCCTCTGCAGAGTCAACCCTGGCAGGCATCCACGAGAAAACACACAGATCAGGAGGCCACCCAGCAGGTATCGTTCTCTCACCTGAGGAACATGCCTGCCAGGTGGAGCTGCTTCTCTAAAGAGAGGCAGCTGTTGGCTGGGCCCCCTGAGAAGGGTAGAGACGTCTGCTCATGGGGTGACTTAGATATGCCCAATGCAGGCCCCGCCATGAGTGAAGTTGTAACAGGATTGCTTCCTTATGTCTCTGTGAGGTGCATTAGTAGTTAAGGAGTGGCATTCTTGCCATCATTGCCTGCAGCCCAGGTTCAATTCCCAACCCACGCACCTTGTGTATTGCTAAAATACCGAGCAGCTTTCAGCAGACATCCAGACTAAGGGAGGTGAGGAAGAAAGATCTGGTAATTCCACCTGGAAACCAGCCAATGAACCTCACAACAGTCCTATCTACAGCCAGTCATCAGATGGCACAGAGCTAGTTTATGCTCCTTTCCAGTGTCCCTGTGAGTCCATGGCAGCCATTAAGAATTTACGTCTACGTCCTTTCAGACACTGACATGCAAATCTTGTCTTCGATAGTACAGAGCTCTCTCTCTTCATCCCTGATGTGGGATTTTATGGGTGGGAGCAATGATATCAAACGACACTGACAGTCCCTAAAGAATGATCATGTTCTCTGTCAGCAGCCAGATGTCTGATGTAAAGGGCCAGAACTGAGATCTCTGCTGGCTTCTCACATGTGCTGCTGCTCCTATTTTGTTTTGAAGCATGCCAAAAGAACAAAAAAAAATCTGTCTTGGAAGAAGTACAGCCAGAATGTTCCTTAGAAGCAGGGACCGTGAAACTTCATCTCAGGTGCTTTGGGCATGTTATCAGGAGAGACAGGTCCCTGGAGAAGAACATCATGCTTGGTGAATTTGCCATTGAGTCATGTTGGACTGAATGAGACACAACAAAGACAAGGAACTCATATTTTGTCTTAAATAATTAGCTACATTCACTGGCTAATGATTAGCAGTTATGGCTAGAAACATCAAGGACAAAGCATTTATGTAAGCTGTGATTTTGTGTTGAATACAGAATATTATAGCCAACTAATAAATAATAGAGGAGAGGTTTTGCTGTGGATCAATGACTCTATCTGTACTGTTTACTGACCCTGACTTGTGGTAAAGTCTCTAATGAAACCCCTTAATTGTGGGGTGGGGGAGGAGAATAACCATGTCCACCAAAATAGAAAATAAGAACCCCCAAGGCTTTACATTCCCTCCTGCTGGTAAACAATACTACTCAAAACAAACAAACTCACTGCCCTCGAGTAAATTCCAGTTAATAAGATAGGGTAGAACTGCCCCTGTGAGCTTTCTTTTCTCCACTTATCATAAGGTTGCTGTTGATCCCACTGTGAATATTTGTGCTTTCTTTACACTGACTGATAATCCATACTGAAAGCTGCAGTCTTTGATCTTGCTAAACAAGCGCTTCAAGTCTTCCTCAATTTCAGCCAGCAGGAGGATGCTAGCTCCCTATCACAGGTTGTTAGTAAGCCTTCCTCCCAGCCCGATGCGGTGTTCTTCTTCATATAACTCACCTTCTCGGATGATTTGCTCAGCATGCAGATTGAATAAGCATGATGAAAAGATATAATTCTGCTGCATCCTTTCTGGATTTGATATCATCCCGCATCTCCTTGTTCTGGTCAAAGATTGCAGATATCTTGGCCTGGGTATAAGTTTTTCATGGGCACAAGGAAATGTCTTGGAATCCCCGTTCTTCTCAATGTTATCCATAGTTTGTTATGATCCAGCCAATAAAGCATATGTAAACATATTTTGGTCTTCTCTGCTTTCTGGCAGAGTTCTGTCAATGTATGGCTGCAATGATCTTCAGTAGAATTTCACTTGTGTGTGATGTATTAATATCATTTAGTCATTCTCTCATTCTGATAGGTTTCTTTGGAATTGACACAAATATGGGTCTCTTCCAGCCAGTCGGCTGAGGTTGCTGTCTTTCAAATTTCTTGGCAGAGACTAGTAGTGTTTCCAGCTTTGCATCAGTTTGGGAAACATTTTAGTTACTATTTCACCAGTTCTTAAAGCCTTGCTTTAATAATCCTTCTAGTGGGGCTAGGTTATGGTGACTAATTCTGCTTGGTACAGAGACTCTGTGTGTTCCTTCTATCACCTCTTGATGTGTCCTGCATCATTCAATATTTTGCCCATAAAATCCTTCAATATTACAACTCAATCTGTTTCTGTCTTTCGGCTTGAGATATGCTGAGCATATTCTTCCCTATTCTAGCTCAAGGTCTTAGCACATTTCATTATAATGCTTTACTTTGCCTTTGAGAACTGTCTTTTGAGATGTTCTTTCAGACTTTTATTTCATACTTGTTTATATTTGCATTAACTACACATTCAAGAGCAAATTTCATAGTCTCTTCTGACATCTACTTTGATCTTATCTTTTGTGTGTGTGTGTGTGTGTGTGTGTGTGTGTGTGATATCACTGCCCTGCTGGGAGTAGGAAGCCCAGCCTTGCTCCTGGAGAGCTGCTGCTGGATTTGAACCCTCAACCCTGTGAGCCACAGTCCTGCACACAACCACTATGCCACCAGGGCTCAGCCCTCTTATCTTTTTTAATGACTTTTGCTTTTGTAATGTTGCCATGTTCTTGATGTCATCCTACAACTGGTGTTCAGTTGTAAGTTTTTGGTGTGTCAAACATATCTTAAGATGGTCTTTAAAAAAAGAAAGAAAGATGGTCTTTAAATTCAGGTGGGATAGACTTAAGGTTATATTTTGGTTCTCATAGACTTGTCTTCATTTTCTTCAGCTTCAACTTGAACTTGCATATAAACAATTAGTCTGTTTCACAGTTAGTCCGGTTTTTAAAGATGGTAGACATTTATTTCTTCATTCTGAATGCTCACTTCAAATCTTCTCCCTCCTACAGTCCCATATTACAATGTGTGTGTGAACTTATAAAGCAGACTCTGTTACTTGGTGTTTTGTTTTTAAATGACAGACATGAGCTTGTGGTCCATGATTAATTTTTTGGGTCCATGATTAATTCCACTTTGTTTTGGTCCTCATCTCCCTTGTGACTTCCCACACAACATCCCACACTCCTACCATCTTAGTTTAATTTTCCTAAAGATGCTCATGCTGTAGGCCACTGTTTGTCGTACTCTTCCCTTCGTATGGGATTCTCTCTCCCCCGCTCCACGTTGAGCAATCCAGCTCTTCGTTCTAAGCTCTGAACCATGACCAGCATTTTCTAAAAGCCTTCTTTCGTTCATCCATCTCTTGAGGCCTGGCTTAGTGCGCTCTGGGGAACTTATCTGACTGGCATGCCTTACGGTTTGCTGCTAACCCGTGCTCCTATTAGAGGAGAGGAAAGACACTCTATGTGACTAATATAGTTGTCAAGTCAACTTACTGCTAAGTCACTCACGAACTGTGCAGGAAAGAGAGTTATCAGTAGGATGAGCAAGGCTTGAGCCTAAACTGGGCTCCACTAGAGTTGAGCATGGACTCACAGGGATGCGCTCTTCAGCATCACTCAGTCACATGCCAAGTGCGGGGGAGAACAGACACAGAAAGCTGTGCCGTTCTTTGCACCAGATCATCCCCTTGGGCATCATAGTAGCAAAAGTTTGACTTGCACAGCAAGGGACAAGCATTTCAATAAAGCACAGCTGCAAAGTCTTGCGTTCAAGGCACAGTTGTGGAATTCAGCGTATTGTCAGTGTGTTAGTCCAAGCAGACTGGAGAAACAAATTCATAGACACTCATTTGTGTATAAGGAAGAGCTTTTTTAAAAAATAGTTTTATTGGGGCCTCACACAACTCTCATCATAATCTATACATACATTCATTGTATGCAAAGCACATTTGTACATTTGTTGCCATCATCCTTCTCAAAACATTTTCTTTCTACTTAAACCCTTGGTATTAGCTCCTCCTTTTCCCACTTCCTCCCCACACCCCCCTTCCTCATGGGCCCTTGATAATTTATAAATTATTATTATCTTGTCATATTGTACACTGTCCAATGTCTCCCCTCGCCCACTTCCCTGTTGTCCGTACCTCAGGGAGGAGGTTATATGTAGATAATTGGTTCCCCCTTTCTACTCCACCCTCCCTCCATCCTCCCGGTGCCACCACTCTCACCACTGGTCCTAAAGGGACTATCTGTCCTGAATTCCTCATGTTTCCAGTTCCTATCTATACCAGTGTACATCCTCTGGTCTAGCCAGATTTGTAAGGTAGAATTCAGATCATGATATAGGGAGGGAGGAAGCATTTAAGAACTAGAGGAAAGTTGAATATGTCATCGTAATGTTCTTACACGTGGCCCATGAAGAGGTACCTATTTGCAGGTGGAAATTATGAAGACAAGTGGAAATTCCTTTGGAAACTGTCTCCACATTTAATTGGAATTTTTCGCTAACTTAAGCAGCACTAGTGGCACTGTGAGTTGGGCATTGGGCTGTTAGCCACAGGGTTGGCAGTTCCAACCCCCAGTCACTCTCAGGGAGCGTGACGAGGCTGGTGCTCCTGTCCAGAGTTCCCGCCTGCGGATCTCCAGGGAGCAGTTTTGCTGGTTCTGACAGGTCACCACTGTGATTTGGAATTGACCCAGCGAGAGTAAATTTGGTTTCTGTTCTCTAATTTACTAATTTCCACTAATTGATCCACAGATAGATTAACCGTGTGATCCAAGAAGTATGAAAAAGACAGCCAAATCACCTGAAAGAGGAATCATTTTATGTATATTATTTAAAATACATAATATATGGCACTCATGTATATGGCATGTAGTATACATAACTATAAATATGCTGTCTCGTATCTTTCTTTTGAATACTTCACAGGAGTGAAGTATTTGTGTGATTATACTCTCTGCATCTCTGGAATTAGGTAAAGAGGGCTTTCTTATCTTTTGGAGTAAAAATGAGGTAAGGAGGGTATAAACGAAGAATTCTTGTTGGTGATGGTTGCAGCAGCAGCATTCCATTTGCTGACTCCTCCCGTAACTAGAACTTTGGTACTTATTCAAGACTTGGCCACACAGTTTCTTTGGGACCATGGAACAAAACGCAAATGTGAGATAGCAGACTTGGAAAACTCCAAACTCACTGCCATCAATTCAATGCTCACTCTTTTTTTTGGGGGGGGGCATCACTGCCCTCTGGTGGGAGTTGGAGGCTCAGCCTTGCTCCTGGAGAGCTGCTGCTGGATTTGAACCACCAAGCCTGTGGGCCGCAGTCTCATGCACAACCACGGCGCCACCAGGGCTCAGCCAATGCTGACTCTTTGTGACTCTGTAAGACGGGGTCGAACTGGCCCTCAGCTATTCAACCCTAATTCTTCCTGGGAGTAGAAAGCCCCGCCGTTCTCTCTCAGAGAGACAAGGAGCTTTAGACTGCAGACCGGGAGGCTCACAGCCCAGTGCTGTGCCAGTCATTAGAGAGTGTTTGCATGTTGGCACTTGCCACCTCCTGTTCTTCTCTGCCTCCCCAGACTGCCATGGTGAGACTTGAGGTGAAGGCTGGGACAGCTGGTAGAGGCTGAAAGGTGTGTGGAGCAGAGACAAACTCTCCCAGCTCCGCTCCCCTTTCAGCTCGTCCATGTCCAGTGTGTGAATGAGACCAGGAAGCTCAGATCATAGGGACGACCTAAGTGACTCAATCATGAGGAAAAACATTTGCTTATTGTTTCAAGCTACTGAGTTTGGAGGTTGATTTTGTACACAGCAAAACCTAACAGAAAACATTCTTCCAAGAAAACCTAGTCAAACTGGAGTCTAGGGGTTCTGACCCCCAGGCTCATGCTTCATTGTTCTCTATCTCCTCTCTGGAGGTCACTTAAGCTGTGCAAATTCTGAGACTAAGACTAAGATTGAGGTGTGCCCAGTCCTCCCTTTAGGACAGTGGTTCTCGACCTTCCTCATGCCCTTTAATACAGTTCCTCATGTCGCGGTGACCTTCCCCTCCCCAACCATAAAACTATTTTCATTGCTACTTCATAACTGCAATTTTGCTGCTGTTATGAATTGGCTACCCCGTGAAAGGCCCGTTCGACCTCCAAAGGGATCACAACTCACTGATTGAGAACTGTTGGGTCTAGGACAAAGGCCATCACTTGATATTCCTCTCTGACTTAGCACTTTGTTTTAATCATAGCTTATTCTCCGTGAGAGAATAAGTAATGACATGAACTCCTTGTGGAGACTTCTCATGAGGATGGAAAAAGCTATGTGTGCATAACGGACAGCGTTCACAGGGCTCAGAGATTTCTGATTACAAAGCAGATTTGGGCCCTAGCAGCCTTTCCTAAGAGAAAGAACAGAGAAGGAAGCCCAAACAGGGACCCTGGCCCCACGGCCTAGACCAGGGTTGGTCAGGTTCTTTGGGCTATACAACTCCAGGGAGCGCCACTCACATTCTGTCTGTGTGGTGTGTAGCTTGTGCAGCCGTCCCTATGTACCTCGCACACAGTGGATGTTGAGTGAATGAATTGAATGAATGAATGAGTGCACACATGCACCAGGGAGAAAACAAACAAAATCAGAATGTTTGTCTCTGTTGGCTACTTCTGGAACATGTGGCACTTTGTTTAGCAGATGGTGATGTGAGAAAACAGCAAAAATAAATTGTGGACCTTAGATACAGACTAAAAATGAAACTCACTCAATTTTGAAGGTTAAGGAAGAAAATACAAGAAAGCGTTCTGGTAAATGGTGACCCCTAGTGGTGTATTCAACATTGTGGTGTTCTTGGAGCAAACTACAGTCGTGGGTCGCTTAACGTCCACGATACGTTCTGTGAGATAGGATGCTGTCTGACTTGCGCAAATACCATGTCTGTCCTGCTTCTTTCTTAAAGCATCTCCAACCAGCTTCTGCCATGTGCAGTGATTGTCACTGCGTTGAGAGGAATTCCACACATGACTGGCAATCTCCCGTATCTGATAGAGCTTCCTCTGACAGCTGGGAGAATCTTTGTCTTTGAGGATCATTGGGACTGTCCAACATGCCTCCAGCAAGAGCACAGCAGCCACTCATTTTCCACATTTCTGTTATTCAAGGGCTGCCTGCTTTTCTCTTCCTTCTGTACAGCTACTACGGCTAGCCCTGACTTGGCTGCAGTTGACATCTTCAAGAAGAATAGATAGAGATTAACACCACAACACTGAAGAGATCCATGATACAGAACATGATATGAGGGCACACTCTGTTAAATGGCAAATACATACTGTTGCAGAGTACAGACATAAATCAGGGGCAAAGGTGTTCATTTTGACTCTCTAGACCTACAGATGATCAGTTATGTATGTGCTATATATCACTATATGCCTGGCAGTGCAATTACTTTGTGTACATGAGATATGAGATATAAGTTTTACATGTGGAAAGCTGTTGTGCTTGCTGTATGAGTTCTCTGATCAGGATTTCTCAATTCTATTATAATCTTATAGGACCCAGACAAATATGCAGTTGAATGTCGCCACAATAGACACTAGGCAGCTCATCTCCATCATTTTGTTTTGTGCCTGTTTTATTTTACGAGTTAGGGGGGAGACGTTATTGGGTTCACCAACCACCACCATCTCCAGCCCTGATCCCTGTATAGATAAGGTCGTTAAGGCCCCAAGATCATCCAAGGTCAATAAGAGATCTGTCACTCCAGAAGCAGTCATCACCCGAGGTTGCAGTGGCAGTCAGAGGCCTTCACAATAAATGCCAGGGGGGTTGAGTTTGGAAGGTGCGGTCATTGATACCAGGGGCACTCACTGCCCCTTTAGACTTAGTTCTTCTGTTTCTGAATTTCCTAACTTACTCCTTTCCCATCTCCCTTCTCTCTTCATCTACACATCCATGTTGTGTAGTCTTTCCCTTTTTCTTTCTCTCTTGACAAAGCTCAAGTTCTATCTCTTCCCTTTTCCTCTTTCCTCTTATATACTTGCTTTCCCTTCATTTCTTCTATCCCCCACTTCCTGTTCTAGCCCACCTCCCAGAGATGTGGAAACCCCTGACAATTGCACCATGCAACATGGTCGCTTCCAGCTCCATATGACTAGCAAGTGAAAAGTAAATACAAGGTAAAATCCCATTTCTCTGTGCCACCAGCCCCATTTCAAATGGTCAGTAGCCACCGGGGTCTAAAAAAACCAACCCAAGTGATGCACCCCCCCCAACCCCCCAAAAAACCCAACCCAAACAAAAGCTCATGTCCATCGAGTCAGTTCCTACTCATATTGGCCCTATAAGAGAGCAGAATTGCCACTCGGCTTTCTGAGACTGTAACTTTTGCTGGAGGAGACATCTTCCTCCTTCTCCGAAAGGAGTTACTGGTGGATTGAAACCACTCACCCTGTGGTTAGCATATTTAATGTGTAGCCCACTCTACCACCAGGGTTCCAGCCATGTGAGCTAGTAGCTACCACGTTGGACAATGCAGGGTATGATCATTTCAAGCACTATGGAACGTTCTTCTGGGAAACTGTGGTTTAAGGTTCTGTTGGCCCATTGTCCAGTCTCTCGTTTCCTTTTCTGCACATCTTGAAGTAGCCATTCTTGAGACAGTTGGCTCTCCACCCCTCCTCCCTCTCTCCCTGCACACTCCAGATCATTGGGTGGTTTTCTGTTTTCTGTATTTTGTTATGTAAACTTGCTCAGGTGACCTTGGCACAGTGAACATACACATGTATAATAATCTCAGTTGCTTTATTTGGGACAGCCAATTATTCACAGCATCTTGTTTTCCATGCGCTGAAACACAGCAAAATATTTTTAAACTCAACACATCATTTAAAACAATTATACCCCAGGTCCTCTTTTCCCCTTCTCTTCTTACTCCACAGGTTTCTGCCTCTTTACCTTGTCTTATGTTAAATTGGCTCTAAAATTATGCCATCTATATTTTTATGTAGAAAATGCCTGGAGGTACTCATTTTAGGTATAAAATGGCCCAGAAATGAAGCACAGGGAGTGCTCGCAGATTGGCCTGCCTGGGGTGGCATAGCCACTTGCTTTTGTGCTGAACGCCTTTTTATAGAGCTTGAATTTTTACCAGGTTAGTGTGCATGTGGATTTCAAGAAGTTCATGGAAAACTTCCATTATCTTTTCACTCCATTTTCCCATGGAGTCTTTGAAGCTCCCTGGTATGTACGCACGCTATATCTATGCGCTCACACACATGCTCATACGCACACATGCGCATACTGTTGTTCTGCTGTTGATATTGAGTCAATTCTGACTCAGAGATTCTCTGTGACAGAAAACCGCCCCTGAGGATTTTCCTGGCTGTAATCTTTATGGAAGCAGATTGCTGGTTCTGTCTCCCACAGAGCCTCTGGGTGGGTTTGAGCCACCAACCTTTATGTTAGCCACTGAGCTCCTAACTGTTGTGCTACCAGAGTCTACGGTGTGTGTGTGTGTGTGTGTGTATGTGTGTGTGTAAGCACAAAAGGCCCAGTGATCTGCTTCAGAAACTCAGCCAGTGAGAGCCCTGTCGATCCCAGAGATCATGGGGACAATGCAGGGAGCCATCTGGATGGCAGGTAACCCCATGCAGGGGGAGACTTCAGAAAGTTCCTAGAAAAATGTAATGAAAAGGTAATGGGATTTCCCCCACAAACTTTTTGAAGCCCCCTCACAAAATTCAGTTGATTTACAAGCACATTTCAAATTTAACGTGATTTCTGAAAATAAATCGTACCACCCTCAGATGATCGGACCAAAGACTTGCCAGGAAAGGGACTCCCAAAGAACAGGTCATTTCTGTGATGGGCTTCCCTGAGGTTTTACCTGGTGGTGTGTGTCAATAAGGAGATAACCCGGGATGGATGCAGCCACTGCCTCCCTCTTAAATTGTACCCAGTGACAATTTTCCGGCAATCAGAATGTCAAAAGAGTGGCCCTTCCTGACCAAAGATGGAGATTTATATTAGAGAGAGAGCCTTCCCACCTACAATTACAAAACCACAAACAAACTCGCTGCGATCGAATCGGTGCTGACGCCTGGCACCTCTCCAGGACAGAGTGGACTGTCCCTGTGGGTTTGCAGACAGGAACTCCTCACGGGGGTAGGGAGCCACTCTGCCTCTCATTGAGCGACGGTGGTCCCAAAGAGCTGACCTCGGGCCAGCCGTCCACTATGCTGCCAGGCCTCCTACACCTACAATTCCAGAAGCACAAAATGACTGAGCCCCTCTTTGATGCCCACCTCGAAAAAGGGACCCTAGAAAATGCTAAAGCTGAGCAAATCTTCCGTTCCAGAGCACACCTGTCTACACCAAGGGCCTGTGGAATAAGACAGGTTCCCATTTCTCTTCATTCTCCTTAGCTCTTCCAGACTGCTCCTAGCTTCTTTTCTTCCTTGGAATAGCTTTTCTAAATCATTTTATTGAGGGCTCATACAACTCTTACCATGATCAATACATCCATCATTGTATACAGACCACATTTGTACATCCTTCTTGATGTACATTTGCACATCCTCCTTTTACTTAGGCCCTTGATATCAGTTCCTCATATTTCCCCTCCCTCCCCACTCTCCCTCCCTCATGAACCCTTAGTAATTTACAAGTTATCATTTTTTCATATCATACACTGTCTGAAGTGTCCCTTCACCCACTTCCCTGTTTTCCATACCCCAGGGAGGAGGTTATATGTAGATTTCTGCAATTGGTTCCCCCTTTCTACTCCATCTTCCCTCCAACCTCCCGATATCACCACTCTCACCACTGGTCCTGAAAGGATCATTTGTCCTGAATTCCCCATGTTTCCAGCTCCAGTGTACATCCCCTGGTCTAGCCAGGTTTGTAAGGCAGAATTGTGATCATGATAGTGGGAGGGGGGAGGAAGCATTTAAGAACTAGAGGAAAGTTGCATATTTCATAGTTGCTACACTGTACCTTGACTGACTCATCTCCTCCCTGCCACCCTTCTGTTAGGGGATGTCACTTCACCTACTAATGGACTTTGGGTCCCTAATCTGTACTCCCCCTCATTTATAATGATATAAATTTTAGTTCTTTGGTGCCTTATACCTGATCTGTTTGCCACCTCTTGGTCACACAGGTTGGTGTGCTTCTTCCATGTGGGCTTTGTTGCTTCTGAGCTAGATAGATGCTTGTTTACTTCAAGTCTTTAAGACCCCAGACACTATATCTTTTGATAGTCAGACACTATCAACTTTCTTCACCACATTTGCTTATGCATACATTTATCATCAGTGAACATATCAGGAAGGTGGGAATGTAATGTTATGATTTTTAGCTCTTTGATGCCTGATAACTGATCCCTTTGACACCTCATGATCATAGAGGCTGGTGTGTTTCTTCCATGTGGGCTTTGTTGCTTCTGAACTAGATAGCAACTTATTTACTTTCAAGTCTTTTAAGATCCCAGATGCTGTATCTTGATAGCTGGGCACCATCAGCTTTCTTCACCACTTTTGCTCATGCACACATTTCTCTTCAGTGATCATGTCGGGAAGGTGAGCAACAGGGAATGCCAGTTTTAATAGAACAAAGTGTTCTTGCATTGAGGAAGTGCTTGAGTGGAGGTCCAATGCCCATCTGCTATCTTAGTACTAACCCTAGAAGTATAAGAACATTGATCTATTTCCCCATCATCATATATAAATATATTCATCTATGTACCTGCCTGTATTTAGACCTCTATAAATGCCCTTTACCCTCCCCCCCAGTTCTTTCTTCTATTTCCTTTTACTTTCCTCTTGTCCCACTATCATACTCAGCCTTCATTTGGGTTTCAGTAATTTCTCTGTTACATTACCCTTGATCAATCCCTATCAGGCCTCTCACACCCACATTGTCATTGATTTTGAATCACTTGCTCCCTTATTCCTGGGTGGGTCAATACCACCTCCTTTTCCCCACCTCCCCATCTCCCATGTACCCCTGGAGCCATCAGCCCCGTTGTTTTCTCCTCCAGACTGTTCATCCAGCCTATCTTATCTAGACAGACCTGCAGAGATAACAAAATGTTTGAAGAAACCAAAGCATTCTAAGATGAAGCGACCAAAGAAAACAAAATGATGACAACAGAAAACACCAATGTGTATATATATATATATGTATATATATATATATATCACCAAAGCAAGCACAATATATATAAATAAGTAAGAAAATAAAAATAATAATAACAAAATAAAAGCCTGTAAATAGTTCAAGGTCTATTCATTGACCTCCAGGAGTGTCCCCTGGTTGAGTCCAATGGGGTGCCACACCCTGGCCCCAAAGTATATCTTTGACACTCCCTTGGGAACTCCATGTTTTGCTCCCCTTACTGCTCTGCTGCACACCTTCAGTGTTTGCCATGGTGTTTGAGTCAGACGGGGTACAATCCCAACCCTGCTTCTCCATTGTTATCCCTGTAGGGCCTTGGGTCAGCAAGTGATGCCTTGTTTTATAGTGGGGCTAGCCATATGGTCCTCTGTGTGCATTGACTGCTCTGAGTGGGGATATCGTCCTCAAGGCTGAGTGGACCGGAATGCACTCCATACTTTCTTCCTCCCCACCAGAGTGGGTTTTAATAGAAAGATTTATGTAGCATTTAAGTCAAGGGTTGTGTTTCCTTGAAAAGGAATCAGGAAACTAAGATAGAGCCATCATAGCTACAAGGCAAGTCATAGTCCTCATGCTGACTAGCAACCCAGGCAGGGCAGAGCACGCCGGGTGTCAGGTTGGGATGGGAAGTCAGAACTCTCACCTTCCCGTAAGGCCGCAGACACCAGGACTACATAATCATATGCCCAGACTGAAGTGTGGCATCTCTGTGTGGGTTCAGCTAAATAAGGCGCTACTTGGACTATGCCACCCTGGAGAGTTGGTCTGTGGTTCACTCCAACCTTGGATACTGTGGTGACAGGATGACGTTGGGAGGGAACCCTGGTCCTCCTCAAAGAGCCACAGGTTTATACTCAGACCCCTTCGGGGCCTGCAGGAGTCTTTTTCTAATGAAAGGTTCCTTGGTGCTCTGTGTTGAACAGGCAGACATCAGCCCATCCACTCAGAGGAAGACCAGCCACTGACCTTAACCCTAAGGGTCATTGGTCATAGGATATGGAGAGCTTGAGGACATCAAAGCAGCAAGAGCCTTTAAAACACTCCGGACCCCTCCAGGAGGAGAAAGTAGCCCCCAAGATAAACCCAGAGGGACAGTGAGGTCCAGAGAGGCTATGTGCTAATGACTTTCTTAGGATTATTAGATGATAGCAGTGCTAGATCTCCTCACCATGCTGAAGGCCCTATGCGAAGACTCGTCCTCTAGCCCCATTGAAACACAAACCCAACCCAGGATTCTTTACTGAGGTTGGAAAACCAACCATGTTTCATTTTCAGGTCAGATTTCTTAAAGTATATCTGCACTAATATTCAGACCAGTGCTCACAATATTCACAGTAACTATGAGACTAAGCCCAAGCATGTTCCTACCTAACCATAGGCAACTTTATTAAACAAAAGTATCTAAACGTGAAGCTATAATATCTTAATACATCTTCCACTTCTGAAGGTGGTGCTCCAGCCCTTCCTTCAAAGAAGTGTGTTCTCTTCCATTTACACCATGTCAAACGGCAGTTTAGGTATTCCTGAAGGACTCAAATCATGTTCGATGTTCTTTGACTATGGGGAATAAAACTAATTGTCTAGAGGCAAGATTAGGGCTGTTGATGCGGTAAGGTATCCCAGTGAAATTCTCACCGGACAGTCCTTGCTGCCCTCAAAGAATCATTTCCTGATGGGAAAAAAAATTTTTGTGCAATTTTCCTGGCCTTTACCTCATCGATACAATTTGCCATTTTTGTAAAACTTCTTCCAATAGACCCCCAAATCATCCTATATCCTTCAAGAAAATCTATAAAGATTATTTGTTGGGCTTTGTGAAAACAGCCATGAGAGCCTTCTCAGCTGAGTTGAGGATTATCAGATTCTGTTATCTGGCTGGCTGTTGGTGATCTGCCCTGCTGTGTGGTGCTTGTGCCTAGACTGCCTGCAGTGCTCTACAAAAGACTCAGCTGTCTGCTTCCTTGACTTGCTTCTCGCAGTCTTCATAAGTTGAAGGACTGCCTATGTATTAACTCATGGAAGTGAATTGGAACCGAGTCCTCTGTACTGCTGTGTGGACCAATTAACTGTTTCTTTCTTCGTGATGTATATATCTATATAAAATCATAAGTGTCCTGGTTTTCTTTCTCTAGAAGACCCTGTCTAACTGACCCAGCAGATCCCTTCAGAAGCCAACTGTTTTGACTGGGCCTTTTTTTTGAAAGCATCCCAAAGGGACTAAAACAAGTTATTACTGAGAGAACTTGTCTTCAGCCATCTGCTGATCACAGAGACATGTCTAAATATGCTTCTCTTGGAATAAACCTACACATGTAGGAACTGGAACCCCGGTAGCAATACTTTTTTACTCCCCTACAAGCCACCTGTCTGATGAACACTTAAAATGAACCAGTCTGAGTTAGCATGACCCCTCACCATAAAACAGGAAAAAGATAAGGCCTTCTGCTCTTAGGACACTCCTCCTGTGGCCTGGAGGGTTGCTGTGACTGTGAGTGTCTGGTAACTATAAAACACACTGCAGATTTTGTATACTTGGTATGAGAGAAAAGGAAAGCAACTGTCCACAGATCATTTTTATGCTAGTTGCATGTTGAAGTCATGATATTTTCAATGTATTGGGCTAGAATTAGAATCCTTTAATGGTTGTTTCTTTTTCTTTTAAAATGTGTTCAATCATAATCCTTATAGAAAGAGAAAAGAAAATGTGTCCACTAAAAACCAGTGGTTTATATTATATGTCTATTGAACATATTGCTAAACTACACAATACAGACCCTGCCTTCTGCTTGATAATAATCAAAGTCATTGTTATACTAGAATCACCTGTGTGCCCACATTTGACACACTGACTCTGGAGAGAGAGAGAGAGAAACAACGTATGTAGGGCACGTGGTTGTGTCTGCCCTGGGGGGTTTCTGCGTCTACTGTCCCCTTAAACCAAAAACAGATTAAACAGATACTCGGTCATCGAGTTGACAGTGGCCCTGTAGGATAGTGCAGAACTGCTTCTCTGTGTTTCCAAGATTTTAAGTCTTTACGGAAACAGATTCTGTCATCTCCTATTCTGGCTAACATTTAACCAACATTTAACCTGCAGTGTCCCCAGGCAGCCATATTGTCCCCTTCAAGAAAACCAAACTCACCGCCATTGAGTTGATATTCATAGTTACCCTATCAGACAGGGTAGAACTGCTCTTGTGAGTCTCTGTGGTCATAACTCTTTGCAGGAATAGAAAGCCCCATCTGTCTCATGAGGAACCACTGGTTTTGAACTAGTGACTTCTTGATTAGCAATCCAATTCAAAACCACTGCTCCACCAGGGCTCCTTGAGTGGCCCCAGTTTTTGTGATCAATTCTCATAGAATGGCCATCTCACTTTTCCAAGAGTAAAAGTGACTCCCTTTGAGGCTAGTTTGGATTAGCCTGGGAAGCGAGGGAGAAAGATGTCTATAGTTGGAAGGTAAGGAGCATTGTAAAGGGACCAGGGAGAGGAATGAGCATATGCTAAGGCTTCGAGAGGAAAGAAAGCTCTTTCCAAGTGAATTAAAGTGGTGGGTGAGATTGCACAGGATGAGGAACAGTGAAATGGCTGGCACTCAGAGACCCTTGGAAATATTTCTCAGGTGAGACCCTTTTATTGTATTTTAGGTGAAAGTTCACATGGCAAATTAGCTTCCCATGCCACAATTCACACACAGATTGTTCCCTGACATTAGTTGCTGTTCTTCCACATGTCAGCACTTCCTCACTCCTATCTCTCCAGTCTCTCTGCCCTTCCTTGCCTTCTCATCTTGTTTTTGAGCAAATTTTATTGGTTTTCATATCGTTGGTTTTTCCCAGGAGCATATTCTTTATAGGTGCTATTCCTTATCTTACAGGCTCTTGTTTGCTTGGAAGTTAACCTCCAGGAGTATGTTAGTCCAAGTAGACCAGAGAAATAAATCCATAGAAATGCATATGGATATAAGGGTAAGGTTTATATACAAGAGGAATGGAACATTGAGAAAGCATCCCAACCCAGTCCAGTTCAAAGTCATAAGTCTGATATTAGCCCATATGCCCGATACCAGTCTATAATGTCTCCTTCCGACTCACAAAGTCACAGGTCAGTGGGTGCAGAATGCTGGCACTGGCAAGGGTCTCCCCATGGCTCCTCGCTTCCAGGGCTCAGTGTCCATCAACAGCATTCAGTGGTGGTAGAAGCTACTCAGCACTGATAGGAGTCTCCACGTGGCTTCTCCAGCTTCAGAGGTCTGGTTCCATCAGGGCCAAGCCGTGTGGCTTTTCCTCTGGCTACTCCAGCTCCTGGGACGCTGCCATCTTGTCTTGTCCATAGTTCCTCATCTCCGAGAATGCCTCCCAACAACTGGGGAGATGGCTTCTCATCTCCACAAGGGAAATATCACGAGATTTCCCAGAAGTCTTGGGAGAAAGTCATGCCCACATAGAGGCCTCATTGGCTACTCAATGGCTACCTCCAGATTAACAGGCTAGACTCCACCCCTACATCTCAATCGTGAAATTGACATAAGCACATGACTGCCACAAGGAGTGAATTAGTTCTAGGTTAAAAGCGACAAGTCTTAAGAGATCTTCCAGCCTCTATCATTCCAGTTCATTTGGTCTGTTTTGAAAAAAAAAGAATTTGAGTTTTGTTCTACATTTTTCTTCCATGAGAGATCTTCTATTGTGATCCTGGACAGAGCTATCAATAGTATCAGAGGGCACCATCTAGTTCTTCTGGTCTCGGGGCAGAGGCTTGTGTAGGTCATTAGTCCTGAAGCCTAATTGTTTCTTTGAGTATCCAATTTCCTTCACTCTTCTTTGCTCTAGATGGGAGGCTACCAGCTTTTAAACCCTAAATGAGGATGTAGAACACTATCCTTATGAACAATGGCATGCCAGTTAACTGAGTTGTCCTCTGACAATGGTTCTGAGCATTTAAGCCCAGTAACTCAGTCTCACAAGGTGTATGGATATAAATAGGAAATTTCTCTTTTTTTAACAAAGAAATTTATGTATTTTATTAAAAGAACAAAAGATAAGCGACATAGATGTAGCATACTAAAATGATTTACATAATGCATACATTCTAAACACAAATAAACACGAAAGTACTGTAACTTGGGGAAACAACAAAGCAAAATCAAAGCATATACTTTATTAATAGAGGGAATGATGCATTTGGGGAAACAATATGTGGGGATAGTTTATATTTATGAACTATTCTGGGCAGTATTTAGATCGATAATCATTATATTGAGCTAACCATTTTCTCATCTGTGATCTGTAGTGATCTGTGCCTTTGACTTGGTTAGGGCCCCTGGTAAACACATGTGACAGAGTAGGACAGTCCGAGGTTGTCGCCATGGCAGACATGAGGGGTCTCTTTTGCAGAGCTTCTAGTGGGTTTGAAGCCCTGCACTTCGGATGAACAGTCGAGTTTCAAGTATTGTGCCTTCTCTTACCCATAGATATTTTTAAAATCAATTTCTTTTTCTACCCAAAATGGGGACTTCCATTTTCAACACTGAAACAAGTTACTTTCATCTAAATCCATAAAGTTCACCCTTTTAATAAAAAGGTGTGTTGTAGTATCCTTTAAAAACAGTCTTCATTTAAATGTTTGTAATTTGGAGGCATGTTAGCAAATGGTTCTTTTGGGATTAAAGCAGCGATACCAGTGAAAGGCCAAGGAACACGCCTGGGTCCAAGAGTTGATGATCACTTGATCGTGTCCACTGGTGAACCCCAGGTGCGGAGCAACAAAATGATTTCGTTGCCATCACTATCAAATAGCATCTGTACATGGAAATCAAGCTTTCCCTCTACAGCATGGTTGAGCAGTTGGTGACAGATAAACATTAAGATGTGTTCAAAGGGAAACAGCACTGCTGAGTGGTTAGGTCGCCTTCAGGTCTTACTACAGAGGTTCCTTCTTTAAATAATATGAAGTAGAAGATAACTAGCAACGGCTTTTGCTACATCTGCAAAGAGCTGGGAGTTATCTTAGGGATTTCCCACCGCCCCCTGGAAGATGGGTTGTGGGTGAAGTGTCTCTGTAATAACCCTGATTTTGAGTATCAATGGATGATTCTACTTACTGGCAAGAGCAAATGAGAGGGCTGGGCACTATAGCAGTTGGTCGAATTAGGGCCTCCCCCCATTTTAATTTTGGAGTTGTTAGTAAAGGTCATTTGGGGGGGGTCTCAGTTACATAAATTCTCTAACTTTGCTTTACTTGTGTTACTGTTAACAGGGACTAAGTTCCCCCAAAGCCATCAGTAGACACACCATCCTATCAACTTACTGAATATCTTTTATGATGAGTCTAGGTTCACTTTGATGATGGCATAGATGAACCTTTCTTAAAATCTTACATCTCAAGCTGGAAGTGGGTGGGGCAAAAAAAATCTTACATCTCTATCAACCTTATGGAAATACATTCTGGGGCTTGCAGACTCACAAGGCTATGTCAACCCAAAAACATGAGCCAAACTGGAAAAATACATTGACAATAAGGCTGATGTATGCAACTTTTTATCAAGATATGTTTTATAGGTATGCTGGTTAGATGGTCAGACTGTTCAATGTATGGTTGAGGGAATAAAAAAGGAAAGGATTTTCTAGCCAACTAGAAATTGGTTTGTTTTCCGGCCTTGATAGTAAGAGCTGCCCAAACATGTAGCGATTCTAATACCATCCTACCCCAGATAGGTTGTCTATTTTAGTTAAGTTGAATAGGAATTTTCTTAACTGTGCCCGTGAATGTTTTTTATATGTATGCCGCACATAGAGATATGCCTGTATAAATACCCACAATGATGCCTATATGGCATCCATATCTACCCATGTAATCACTCACAAATTCTTGGTTGTTATTAGTGCTGCTGCAGAACTGTATGGGTTATAGCCATTAGCATAATTCTCAATTCTTGCATACCTCTCTGTGTCTTCATTTACCCTGCTTACACTGTACAGACTGATGTTTTCTTTTCATTGGGATTTTAACAGATATCTCCACCGGTGTCATGGAAAGAGCTGAGGTTTTGCAATAGGGATAAAGATGATGGTGGTGGTGGTGGTGATAATTCAGTGGCGCCACATGAGACTTGGGAGTTCACCAACACCAAGGAGAAGTGGGACTGGGTGACATCATTCAGGGAGGCATTGAACTGAAAATAAGCCAGAGTTCAGCTAAGCTGGAAGCTCCAGAGTGACCCGCCTCAAGTCTGCAGATGGTAGTGGGGGTCAGCTGGGGCACCACACTTTCTCACCCATGTGGCTTCTCATCCTCCTTACCCAGAGGTCTCAGTGCAGTGGTCCACATGAACAAAGGCAGCAGCTGCAAGGTTTGCTGAGGTCTTGCAAGCGAACTCACAGGATATCATTTCTGCCACATTTTATCAGTCAAACCAAGTCCCAAGGTTAGTGCAGATCTAGACTTGGAAACAGACTCTCCTTCTAGGTGAGAAGGGCTGCAAAGATTTTGCATACTTCACTTTAAAGTAAATAAGTATTCATTTAATATTCTGGCATGTACATAATATGCAGCAAAGTCAGAAAGGATAGTCTCACATGTCACACTTTTCCTCAATTGGCTTTTTTTTTTAAGCATCTATCATGTATATGGAGTCCCTAATGAATTCACTGGGAGCCCTGGGGGTGAAGTGGTTAGGGGTTAAGCTGCTAACCTCAAGATCAGCACTTCAAAACCACCAGCTGCTCTGAGAGAGAAAAATGAGGCTTTCTATGGGCATCAAGAGTTATAGTCTCTGTCCTCTAGGGTCTTTATGTACTGGAGTTGAGCATTTCAGAGGATGATGTCACAGACTAGGTGGCTCCAGTGGTTAAGCACTCATGTATTCACCAAAAGGTTGGCGTTACAACACTCCCTCCCCACCACCAGAGCAGCTCAGAGTTAAGGCCTGCTAATCTGCTTCCAGTAAGGCACAGCCTATGGAGCACAATTCCACCCTGTAATACAGGAGGCCACTGTGTGGCAGCTGGTGTTTGTTTTCTGAAATCACTATTGTCTCTCATCCAGTTATATGCTTTCATTCTACTTAAGCCTATATAATGCCTTTTTAAAAAATGTAAAAATAAAGAGTTAAAATGAAAAACCCACTATCTTTTAGAGAGGGTGATGAAAAACTATCTTTTAGAAACTGATGCCCTGCAGCAAGCATCTGCTGCCAAGCAGTGTTTAACTGCACAAATCCTCAATAAGGGGTCGACGGCAGTGACATAATCTCCTGTCAACTGGCGAAAGGGTCGTCTAGCCTGTCAATCAGGCCATAGCCAATGAGCCCTCCGTGTGGGCATGGCCCTCTCCTGAGGATTCTGGGAACTCCTGTCTTCCTCCCCGGAGGTGGGAGACCCTCTCTGCTTCCTCATCCCGCCAACAAGCCACAGGAGCCACACTGATGGAGCCAGAGCACTGGACCTGGAGGAGCACGTGGAGACCCACACCAGAGCTGTGATGCTTGCCACCCACTGACTTGATTCCATGGCTGTGAGGGTCTAAAGAATTTATGGACTAGTATTGACATAGGGAGGATGTCACACTTATCAGCACTTGATCTGGACTAGACTGGGGTGTTTTCTTAATGTAAAATTGCTCTTTGATATCAAGTTTTCTCTTACACCCCCATGAGTGTGTCTGGATTTGTTTCTCTAGTCAACCTGAACTAGCACAGGGCCAGAAAGGATTTTGAAGTTTGAGATGCATTAAGCACCCTCCATCTCCTGAGCTAATTGTTAGTCGATGTGGAACGTAGTGGTTCTGGAAGCCCGTTTGAAGTGCAAACTAAAGCTAAGAGAAATACAAGTGAGCAAAAGGAAAGGCAACTAGAGCAAAGTACCAAGCAGGTGTCGGAATGTTCTGGCTCTGCCTGAGTGTAGGCTGGGTATGAATGAGATGTTATTATGACTTGCACTAAGAGAGACCAACAGAAAAAAAATCAGTTTTGCACTGAAGGCAACATGCATGAAAGAAAGCTGGGACAGTGTTGGGGAAATACATCAAGGGTGGAGAACGATTAAAAAGTGAATTTTGTGTTGAGGAAAAGATCACATTAGAAGATCCCTGATAGGGCTGAGCCCCGGTGGCGTAGTGGTTGTGTGCGGGACTGCGGCCCACTGGGATGGAGGTTCAATTCCAGCTCCATGGAGCACAGGCTGGGCCTCCTACTCCCACCACCTGAGGGCAGTGATGCTCCCCCCCCAAAAAAAGATGATCCCAGAGTTGATATGGAAGCCTGGTTGAATGGACTGGGCCCTATCTCAAAACAGCTGGTAACCCTGAGACTTAGGACTGAAATTCCTGATGGGAAAGGAAGCAAAGGATGGCTGCCTTTGGAATGCCAGTGGAAATGCCAGTCCTTCGATGTTGGATGGGACCCTTGACTTAATGGACATCCAATGAAAAGGAGTCCGGAACCACCATATGTTTAGTATCGCGATGCTCTCTTGTGTTAATACGACTGGGATAAATATGATAGGCAAGGATCTGCCCTCGTAAGGAATTTTCCCCTTGTTCAATTTTCCCCATGTTCAATGTCAACAGAGCGCAATCATTTAAGAATTCATATGTACAGAGCAGCAAGTCATGGATTGCAGTTTGCAGCTAGGATGCCGCACATAAATTCCTCTTCTCAACAGTACCTTACATTCTATACTATAGTACAGTGTAATTGACAATATTTTTCTTTTTGGTTTTCTTTTTTGTGTGTGGAAATGTTATTTTTTATTTTTGTTGTTGCCAAAATGATGATATAATGGCTAACGTAAGGCAGAGTTCTTGTAACTGGCGGACAAATAGATAGGTTCTGGCTTC
>PVJH01017535.1:0-47575 GCA_004026705.1 Nesogale talazaci | reverse complement strand
CCCTTTTGACTCAATCGCTTCTTCCTTCCTGCTGCCTGGATCATAGATGAGACTGCTAGGACGGGAGTAACTCTTGTGTACCATGAGACAGGCATTCCTGGGCCTGCAGTTCACATACAACAGGCACGCATGCATGAAGAAATCGGGATCTCTGAGCTCTTGGTGGTAGAGAGTCCCCCTGCCAGTCAGGGGCCACCCACTCCAAGACTCTTCTAGGAGAGAAAGTCAATGCCTGTCCATGGGCACTTCTGGTATTTGGGACCCTATGACTCACAGCATAATAGATCCCTCCCCGATTGTGTGAGTCTGGGTAGACTAGAGAAACAAATCCAGAGACACTCCTATGTATACAAGAAAGAACTTTATATAAAGAGTGATTGTATGTTAAGAAAACATCCCGGCCCAGTCCAGATCAAGTCCCTGAGTCCGATATTAGCCCATATACCTGATACCAGTCTATAATTTCCTCTCCAGACTCACACAAAACATGCAAAGATGCCAAAGGCAGGACGATTCACAGGCCAGTGGGTGGAAAGTCTTGCGGATCCAGTGGCAGTGGAAGCATCTCAGCACTGGCAGGGCTCCCCACGTGGCTCCTCCAGCTCCAGGGCTCTAGCATACCTCCAGTCAACTTGTCAGCATGAAGAGGAAGCAGAGTGTCTGACCTCCAGTGAGCTGTTTATCTCTGCTATGCCGTCTCCAAATGAGGTCCCCAACCTGTGACCTGATTGACGGCCTAACTTCCACGCCTTCGCAGGTTGACACCAGATTATGTAACGGCCACTCTGGTGCATCCAGTCGTCACCTATTCATCACCCATGCTGAAACTGTCAGCGAGCAGGCGAGGCCCCAGATGGAGACAGAAAAACAGCTGCATCTGGAAGCTCAAGGAGTGCCGCTGTTTCCTCATGGATATGTGGAGCCGAGAGGGGATGCAGGGAAACCCTTAGGTGTGTCCTGATTCGGAAAGCTATTTATTCCATGCTCTCCTGTCATCTTTTCAAGGTCTCAGATGCAGCAAAAACAGGAAGAGAAGATTGAGTTTGAGCTATAAGGCCACGTGGCAGCAGACACAGACAGCTCCAGGTGGAAAGTGCCACGTCTACTCTCGTTGGCCCACAACTCCTGGCCTGAGCTTCCAGATCCCATTCACCAGATACCCTTGTAGTTGGCGATATTGACCTTACTAGACCAGCTCTAACACATTGCCAACGTCAGCCAACATGTCGATGCAACCATTTTCCCTTCTCTTGCCCAGCATCTGTGTTCCTGTCTGAGGCAGGGTCCCTCAAGATGCAGGCATTCAGGCAAACTTGAACGATGTCTTTGGGAGGTGGGGAGGCAATAGGGTATTCATAAAGTGAGATATGAGAGGAAAGATACATGGAAATGTCATGAGTAGGCTCTAGTCTGGGTAATCAAGCCCTTCTTGGGGACCTCTGGGAGGTTATGCAGAACACACCAAAGATTTGAGGGGACAGGAAACCTTGGAAAATTTACAGGCAGCTCACATTGATCATTGGTTGGTGCTGTCCCTGGAGTATGAATTCCCTGGCACTCCCAGACTACCCCACACATAGCCCACACCCGCCAGCACGTAACAGAGGCACTCGGGCTGCAGATACCCACAGCGTGGATCACCTACACACACACAGGAAGAGGCGGAGCCCTAAGGAGATGGTCAGGACACCAATCGCGACTGTGCCACTACAGACAGATAGCCTCCCACGTGATGCTGTGCATTCCTGAAAACAGAGTCTCTTTCTCTTCACCACCACATCCCTGGTGTTCAGCAAGGACTCTGGCATACAGCAGGGGCCCAGTGAAGACTTCATTTTCCGCAGGATGAAAGAAAGAATATTTCACTTATCAGGGACAGCAAGGTCTGCAGGGTCTGACACACCATTTATTAAAGGCTACTGGAAATTCAAGAGGCAAAGAGGCAGACGCTGACTGATTTCCCACCTGATGAGAAATGGAAGATTGCAACAAGGCCCTACGGGGACGATACTGGAAACACAAGGTTGGGATTGCACCCGGTCTGACCCCACCATACCGAGGAAAACGCTAAGGGTGTGCAGCAGAGCAGGGGGAGGGGGGCAGAGCTTGGAAGTCCAGAGGGAGTGCCAAGGACAGACTTTGGGTCCAGGGCATGGAATCCCATCAGACTCAACCGGAGGACACTCCAAGAGAGCAACAAACAGACCTTGAACTATTTACAGGTTTCTCTTTTGTGCATATTATCATCTCTGCAGGTCTACCCAGATAAGATAGGTTGAATGAACAGTCTGGGGGAGAAGATAATGGACTGATGGTTCCAGGGGGACATGGGAGAGAGGGAGGTAGGGGAAAGGAGGTGCTGTTGAGCAACCCAGAGACAAGGGAACAGCAAGTGATCCAAAACAGTGGCGAAGTGGGTGTGAGGGGCCTGGTAGGGATTGATCAAGGGTAATGTAACCAAGAGAAATTACTGAAACCAAAATGAAGGCTGAGCATGATAGTAGGACGAGAGGAAAGTGAAAAGGAAATAGAGGAAATAAATAGGAGGCAAGGGACATTTATAGAGGACTAAATATAGGCATGTGCATAAGTAAATATTTTTGTATATGATGATGGGGAAATAGGTCTAGGTGCATATAATATAGACTTAGTATTAAGGCAGCAGATGGACATTGGCCTTCACCAAAGTACTTCCTCAATGCAAGAACACTTTGTTCTCTTAAATTGGCATTCCATGATGCTCACCTTCCTGACAGGATTGCTGAAAACAAATGTGTACATAAGCAAATGTGGTGAAAAAAGCTTATGGTACTCGGCTATCAAAAGATATAGTGTCTGGGATCATAAAGGCTTGAAGGTAGACAAGCAACCATCTAGCTCAGAAACAACAAAGTTGGAAAAAGCACACCAGACTGTGTGACCACAAGGTGTCGAAGGAATTAGGTATCAGGCATCAAAGAACTAAAATTTATATCATTATAAATGAGGGGGAGTACAGACTGGGCACCCAAAGCCCACTTGGAGGTAAAGCGACATCCCCTTATAGAAGGGTTACGGGGAGGAGATGAGCCAGTCGGGATACAGCATAGAATGATGAACCATGCAACTTTTCTTTAGTTCTTAAATGCTTCCTTCCCCCAATATCATGATCCCAATTCTATCTTACAAATATGGCCAGACCAGAGCATGTACACTGGTACAGATAGGAACCGGAAATATAGGGAATCCAGGACAGATGATCCCTGTAGGACCAGTGGTGAGAGTGGCAATACTGGGAGTGGGGATGGAAGGTGGAGTAGAAAGGGGGAATCGGTTGCATGGTTCTACATATAACCTCTTCCCTGGAGTACAAACAACAGGGAAGTGGGTGAAGGGAGACATCAAATAGTGCACAATATAATAACTTATAAATTATCAAGGGTTCATGAGGGAGAGGGGAGCTGTGAGGGAGGGGGAAATGAGCTAATACCAAGGGCTTAAATAGAAAGCAAATGTTTTGAGAATGATGATGGCAACAAATGTATAAATGTCCTTGGATTTATGGATTGTGATAAGAGGTGTATGAGCCCCCAATAAAATAATTTTTAAAAAGAAAGAAAGAAATGGAGGGTTGGGGAGAAAGGGGGAACTGATCACATTGATCGCTATATCACACACACCCCCGGGGGGATGAACAGCAGAAACATGGGTGAAGAGACTCAGTGAACAGTATAAAACATGAAAACAGGAGTCACGAGGGTAGGAGGGGGAGGGGGCAAAGAGAAGCTGATACCAAAGGCTCAAGTAGAAAGGAAATGATTTGAAAATGGTGATGGTGACATATGTACAAATGTGCTTGATACAGTTGATGAATGGGTTGTTATAAGAGCTGTAAGAGTCCCCAATAAAATTATTTATATTTTTTAGGGTTCTCTATAAAAATAGTCATAATTTTTTAAGAAATGAAGGGTTTCCTATTTACTCTTGAACTCATAACCCCAACACCAGTTGCCATTAAGCCCATTTCAACTCACGGCCTCCCCATGGTGTCAGAATAGAACTGTGTACTCCATAGGTTTCAATGGCTACTTTTTGTTTGGTTTGGTTTGATTCGGTGGTTTGGTCTTGTTGTTTGGCTCAGTTTGGAAGTAGATTATGAAGCTTTGAACCTCCCACCTTCTGGGTAGCAACCAGATGCATGAACCACTCAGGGGTGCCATTTCAAGGGCAACCCCATCAATCTCTCTGGATTTTGTCACACACACACACACACACACACACACGTGACGAAATTGAGGTCAAGGGTGGTTTCTAGGACACATCCTTCTTGCTCTTCAGATAGACCCTCCAAATGAATCTTGATTTTGTCATCTGAGAGGTATAGCCACAGAAATGGCAGAGTTGGGATGGAAGCCAATACTCCTTAGTGGGGCCTAAGTGACTTGGCCTGGATTCTATAGGAAAGCAAAACCAGAGACACAGATGTGCTTAAACCATACCTAAATCAAGCCCAGTGCACTGACAGCAAGGTGATTCCCACTCATAGCAACCTTAATTAGGGCAGGGCTGCCCAGGCAGGCTTCTGAGACTGCAGCTGTCTTAAAATAGAAAGTGTCTCTTTCCCCTGCATGTGCACATAAAGAGAAGTCTCTGTTGAGGAAATGGCTCTCACCCTTGGAGAGGCAGACAAGTTCCAAGACCTTGGGTCAGACTCTTGCCAGGGGGCAGGACTGTCCCCAGAGAGACTCTTGCCTGCTGACCAGACAAGGCACCAGGTTTCCAAACAAGCAAAGTTTTGTTAGGAGAACAAGCCAACAGGTGAAGAAGAGGAGGGGTCTAGAAAATGCTTATCCTCGCCTCACTGAATTCTCGGGCGTTCAGGCGTCTTAGCCCCTACAAGATGCCAAAGGGAGGTTTATACATATCTGTGGAGGTTATGTGCTTATGTTAATTTCATGATTAAGATGTAGGGGTGAGGGCTAGCCTGTTAATCTGGAGATAGCCACTGAGTAGCCAATGAGGCCTCTGTGTGGGCATGGCTTTCTCCTGATACAGCTAGGAAATCTTGAGATATTTCCCTCGTGAAGATGAGAAGCTATCTTCCCCAGTTATTGGGAGTTAGTCTCAGAGACGATTAATCACGGACAAGACAAGATGGCAGCATCTGAAGAGCCAGAGGAGAGGCCGCATGGCCTTGCCCTGATGGAGCCAGACCTCTGAAGCTGGAGAGGCCATGTGGGGACCCCTGCCAGCGATGACTTGCTGTTGGATGGACCCTGAGAATCCCTGCCAGCGCTGGGACTCTACACCCACTGACCTATGATTTCGTGAGTCGGAAGGAGCTGTTATAGATTGGTATCGGGCATATGGGTTCATATCGGACTTAGGACTTTGAACTGGGCTGGACTGGGATGCTTTCTCAGTGTTCCATTCCTTTTGTATATAAATCCTCTGCTTATATCCATATGCATGTCTATAAATTTGTTCCTCTAGTCTACCCGAACTAACAGAGTATTCATTAATTGGGGGGAGGGGAGGTGGGGTTTTCTTGAAATAGGCTGGGCTATGCAAATAAAGAAAGGAGCCCTGGTGGCATGGCAGGGGCTCATTGGGCAGCTAACCACACGGTCGTTAGTTTGAAACCAGCAGCAGCAACTTAGGAGAAAGACAGGACTTTCTAGTCCCATAAATAGTCACTGTCTTGGAAACTCCCAGGGGCAGCTCCACCTGGTCGCTTAGGGTTGATGGCGGTGAGTTTGGGTATGCTAATCCGGTGCACGTGAGTTTGCTCTCCAAGGGGACTCCTGCTTGCAAGGGATTCTGGCGTCAGAAGACAGGATTTAGGCCTGTCCACGTGTCACCATGCAGAGAGGAGGGGGTGCTACCAAAGCAAGTGCACATGACATCCCATAATAAGGCCCGATTTCCAGTGAAACAGCTTTTAGGAAAGAGTTGCGCGTCCGGTTTGCCCATTTGTTTCAGGATGTGGGTCTTTCACTCAGGTGTGGCTTTGCATTTTTGGTTTTCAGTGTTGCCTGCAAGTCCTGCCTGTCTGCCATCCTTCCCTGAATGATTTCTAAGGTGACTGCGTTTCGCTAGATCCCAGAGCCTTCTTGGGGTCTCTCCAATAACCTAGCGAGGGGGTTTAGGGGTGCCTTCCTATGTCAAGACTTGAGCCTGGAGGCTTTTCTTGCCTCACCTACCTGCAGGCACTGACTCCCAAGGTCGGCAGGTCATCTGGCGGGCTCTGGCTGCAGAGGTGAATAAATTCAAGGTCAGTAGGTGAGATGACAAGCTGCTGATAACTCCCAGAATCAGTGGGCCACAGAGTAGGGCTGCTGACGCGTGATCAAAGTAGAAGAAGTCGGAGGGTGAGCCAGATTCAGCATCTAGACTCATCAAAAAGCAAGCCTGCCTTTCCACAGTTCCCGCTTCTACTAGAAGCAGATCACGTCCCTAAGGAGATCTCATCAAGGCATTACTAAGTCTTCACTGCCAAACCACTGAGAATCCTGGCCCAGCCACGTCGACACAATAACCACATGTCCCTATCTTTGAAGGTGCCATCAGATTGCTGAATCTGACTTATAAGATCCAACATCTTTTACAACTGTTAGGCCAACTTGAGTGAAAGTTTCTTTTCTCTGTACCTAAAAACATCCTGATACATAGTCTATTTATAGTGTGCGTTGCAGAGCCGGGAGTGGATTTTTATTTTGTCTCAAATTTTCAGCAAGAGTGATCAAAGTGTAAACCCTGCGTGGGAGGGGCCAAAGCCCTTACCATCTCCACTGAGGCCCTGAAAAGTTCCGTCTGGGAAAGAAGAGACTTGTTGAGGATGCACAGTTCCGTCTGGGAAAGAAGAGACTTGTTGAGGATGCACAGGAGGCTGTGTTTTGCAGGGACAATGCTGCCAATGGTTCACCCCCCCCCAAAAGTCAAAACCGCTTCCAAAAATGCTATCTGTAACTAAGACTTGTTCTTCCCCAGACGTGTAAGCAACTCTCTCTTCTGAGACCTTCTAATTTACAGAGCTCCCTTTGGCTGGGGCTCCCCCTCATCTGGGCCCCACCCCAGCCCTAACTCTAACAAGCCCCGCCTCTCTATCCGTTTTCCCACGGCGATGGCTTGCATGTTGCTGTGATACCAGAATCTATGCCACTGGCATTTCACAAATGGACAGGTTTCAGTGGAGTTTCTTGAGACGGAAGGCCTGGTGATGCTGGGAGGCCAACTATTCGCCAAAGAAAGGCCCGTGAATCATCACGCAGGATGCCTACCATGGTGCTCTGATCGTGGAGATGGTCCAGGGTCAAGCAATGGCTCATCGAAGTCTCCATCTGGTTAGGCGCAACCTCTAATGGACCAGAACAGCGGCAACCCCATGGATGAAGTCAGCTTAGTCTGAAAATCCCAACTCACCGCCATCCAGTCCATCCTGACTCGACAGGACCCTCTGTGACAGAGCACAACCACCCTCATGAGTTCCCGAGGCTGGAGCTTTCAGCAGGAGCGGAAAGGCCTCATCTTTCTCCCACCGAGTGACCCGTGGTTTCAAACTGCTGACCTGGCAGTTAACAGCTCAACGAAGAACCCACTCCGGCCCCGGGGTGTGAGAGCACTGGTGTGCTGCCTTTTGTAACTCCCTGGGCCAGGCGGAGTGAATGAGGTAACACAGGTGCTTCTTCCAAATTCACCATCTCCCAACTTCCCTCATTTCTGTGCAACATCCCCAAGCAAACGGCAGAGACTCTAGATAAGGGGGCAGCACCCGCCTTAGAGGCCTGCACAGGCAGGCACACACACGCCGACGGTTCCTGGTTCCCTTCAAGCTCTCCGGAGTCCCTGCATAGGACAAATGGGTGAATGCTCTCAGCTACCAGCAGAATGCTTGGAGGTTCCAATGTCTCCCAAGGTGCCTCCAAAGAAAGCACGATCCCTGAGAACCCCTCGGAACCAGGTTGGACTCTGACATGCCCAGGGCTGCCCGGCGTGGACTTGATGACCACTGTGTTGCTTGCTTGGCAGGCTTACCCTTTGACCTCTCTCTTTATTGGCTGTACCTCGAGGTCTGAAGTTTGAAACCACCAGTCGCTCAGCAGGAGAAAAAGGAGGCTATTTCTGTTAAGAGTTACCGTCTTGGGCTGAGCCCCAGTGGCGTAGTGATTGAGTGCGGCCCACTGGCTTGGCGGTTCAAATCCAGCAGCAGCTCTCCAGGAGCAAGACTGGGCCTCCCACTCCCACCAGAGGGCAATGATGCCCACCCCCTCAAAAAAAAAGAGTTACTGTCTCAGAGACGACTCTCCCCCACCTCCCCACCCGGGCTACCCTAAAGCATCCCTGGGAGGCAGCGTCCACTCCACGGCAGGGAGGAAGGTACCTTTTCCGGGCTCTCCTTGTGGACGGCTCCTCTTAAAAGAGGAAGCATGACTTTGGTGGCTGTCTGGCTGGACAGTGGAATAGGAAAGGGAGAGGCTGGGTCCATCTAAATGTGAGCCTCCAGCCAGCCTCATGCTGTGCATGGATCACACAGCAGCTTGCAGGAGGGCGGGACTTGGCAGAGAGGCCGCCGGGTCCATCACTCCTCCTCCGGCTGCCACTGTGCCAGCACGCTCCGACAAAGTGCCTGTGAAATTCGCCTTCAGTCACTAATTTCACACCCCGGGGAGAGAGCGCTGGACGTCTCCCAGCTCGGGCCTCTCGTTTCTCTCACAGTTTCCATCACTCTCCGATGCCCTTGCCGCCACCTTTGGAGAAACTGAAAGGCTCCATTCCTCTCAGGTGAAGGACTAGGTTCCCTTCCGCCTGTCCTGGAGCCCGCAGAGAAGGGGTTCTTTTTTGTCCCTGTGCATGCCGTTCTCCGGTTGGGTTACACGAGAGAAAAAAAACACCCTCCACTCAGAGTGGCTCCTCCACATATTCTGCCTCTGGGGCTCAACTTCCCGCGGTGCAGCACTCAGAATCCTGCAGGGACCTCACGGATGCCTCTGTCGGTGGCTCAGGCGCATCTGACATGCCCTGGTCAAAGGGGCCCCGCCGATCAGCACAGGAGTCTTGTGCCTGGCTCTCTGCAGAAGGCTGGGGATTCTGGGGAGTCCTGGTCTCTTCTGGAAACAGGTGACCTGAAGACAAGGGAAAGAATGGGGGCCTGCACGAATGAAGCTGCTGGATGGAGGAGCAGGCTTTGTCCCCACAGAGCAGGGCTGACCAGGACTCCCAAGGTCAGGTGGACAGCCCTCGGAGATGGAGGATGAGAGCTTGATTGGGCTTGTGGTCGTCTGAATCAGTCACGGGTGTTCAGAGGGGATCAGACATCATATCATTCAGAGACAATGACAAGGAGAGCTGGCTCTCTTGTTCTAGGAAAAAAAAAAACAGAAACAGAAATGACAGGTGTGCTTCTGATAGGCATCAGGCAGGGGGTGGGGAGGTTGCGTTTGTTTGACTGGCTGGGGTTTGGAGGGAGCCACGGCTCCCTCCGTGGCCCTGTCAGAAACAGACTCGCCTCTCAAATTTTAAAACCTGCTCTAAAGAGAAAATTGATCCTGTCTCACTCTTTAAACCCTTCATAAGTTGTTCGTGGTTTCTTCCTAACGCAGGGTCCTTTTTTAAACCTCCAATCTTTTAAAATATTGCACTCAAGGAAAATGAGTCTTCGCGACTGGACTCACCACCCTGGCCTCACCCTTGCCCTCTCCCCAACACTTGAATTCACCACAAGCCTCGGGGACAGTCAGCTCGGGGTCACCGAGGGGCGCATAGTGGTGGGAGGACCTCTCTGTTTCCCTAATGGAAGTTAACTTCAACCGGAATCTCCCCAGTAGCACGCAGAGGCTGGGGTCCAAAGCTGGCCCCAGGTTCCTCTTCAGCTTCTTGGAAGACCACGTGCAAAGGGGCCACTAACGACACCACCCACAAAGCAAGCCCGTGGCCACCAGTCCAATTCCAACGAGCCCGACAGGCCAGAGCAGAACTCTCCCACAAAGATTCCAAAGGCGATTTAGTGGTGCTGTGGCTTAGGCCTTGGAGTGCCGACCACGAGATGGTTGGTTCAAACCTACCAGGTGTTCTGTAGGAGAGAGACGAGGTTGTCTCCTCCCATAAAGATGGACAGCCCAGGAAACCCTCGACAGGGCTGCGATGAGTCAAATGAGGCTTTTGATAGCAGCTGGTGTGGTTTGGGTTCCTGGGCTGTGGATGGTTCTGGAAGCGGACTGCCACATCTTTCTCCCACCAAGCAGCTGGTGGGTTCACACAGCCGCTCTTCGGGCGAGCAGCCTGCTGCCGAACCACCGTGCGGCCACTTCCCGAAACACACGTGATGAGCTCTCCAGCGAGCTGCCGACAACGCGTCCTTGGCTGCCAACCTCTTGTCTGACTTGTCCCCTTTTGTCACTTTTTACTGTGTAGGAGGGGCCAGCCTCCTCCCTCTCCCAAGCTGCCAATTAGATCAACAGTGTTGGCGGTTCGGGGTGAAGGCCTCTAAGGTAGGCTCCCAATGCCGGCATCCCGACATCCTCTGAGTGTGTGGAAGAGGAGTCCCCACAGGATACGGAGGGCAGAGGATTTTGAAGCAAGAATGTCAGTCTGCTCTGATTCTGGGCAGCCTCCCCGCTCTGAGAGAGATTAAATGTCAACTGTGTAACTCTCGGCATCTTCCAGCATCTGCTATATCTATGCAAAAAATAAGTCAGCCCCAATCCCCAGATATTTGCCTTGCAAGCTGGCCGTCTTTCAGATACTTGAAAGCCTCTGGAAATATCTACCTGAGTGAATGACTTCTTCCCGCCCGCTCCCCACCCCCTCGCAACACACATTTCCTCCAGATTTTTGATGCCCTGTAGGTGTCTCAGATGGTTGTTATAGCAGCAAAATGTTCTTTTAATCACCCTATAGGTAGGAACTGTTGCTTCTAGTTCAGCCTGAATCAGAACTCCACAAAGCACCAGGCCTTTCTTCTGAGAAAGCTCTAGGGAGGTTGGCACTGCCAACTTGTCAGTTATTGCTGTGAGGTCCCACCGCACTGATCCCAACCCATGGCGACCCTGTGGGCAAACCGAACAGAACACCTCCCGGGTCTACACCACCCCCACCGTCCTTCCTGTGCTTGAGCCCAGGGCTGCAGGCCCCAGGCCAATCCATCGTGTCAAGGGCCCTTCTCTTTTTCACGACCCTGATCCTTTACTGAGCATGGAGTCCTTTACAGGGACGAGTCTCTGCTGACAGCGTGTGTGAGATGAAGTCTCACCATCTGAGGAGCATTCTGGCCGTCCTTCCTCCCAGATAGGTCAGCGTGTCCTTTTGGCCATCCATGGCTCTTTCAGGGGTCTTCACCAACACCGTAGTTCAACTGCATCAAGGGTACCTCGGTCTTCCTTATTCACTCAATAGCGCGAATGTGTTGGACATTGAATATGCCCAACTGTCGCCTGCATAAAAGGTTATTGAAAATATCATGGCTTGGGCCAAGGGCGCCTTAGCCCTCCAAATCCCATCCTTGCTTTTCAGTACTTTTAAGAGATCTTGTGCAGTAGACTTACCCAATTCAATGTCTCTTTTGACCTTGACTGCTGCGTCTCTGGGCATCGACTGTGGATCTGAGCAAGACGCAACCCTCGACCACTTCAACCTTTTCTCCATTGATCATGAATTACCTATTGGTCTGCTTATGAGGATGTTGGTCTTCTTTCCATGGAGCTGTAATCCAGACAGAAGGCTAAAACCCTTCATCTTTATCAACAAGTGCTCCAAGTCCTCTTCACTTTCAGCAAGCACAGCTGTGTCATCTGCTTATCACGGGTTGATAATAAGCCTTCCTCCAGGCTTGCTGCCATGTTTTTCTTGGTGTCATCCAGTTTTTCTGATTATTCGCTTGGCATACAGAGCATACACTCCAGATGCACACGCTTTCAGTTAGTAGGCAAATGCTTAACTGTTTGCACCACCAACAGGCATTACCTTTCTTTTAGTAATAGCTATAGGGAACTGGTGCCCTGGTCACCTTGCAGTTAGAGAATTATGATAGTTAGGTTCTGGGCCAACTTGACCGCCTCAGGATTCTCAGTCCTTTGGTGATCCCTCATGCTGCCTTTCCTACTGCAGTCACCTCCACAGTGATATCTGCCATGAGGAGCCAATCAGTTGTTAGAAGATTAAGATGAGATATCACCCCATCCATAGATCACAGCCTTGGGGCAATCCATTCAGAGGAAGTTTCTTCCAGGGTGTGGTTTGCTTCCACTATACATGGATGACATGGGGAAGCTTGCCTGCTTTTTGTTGAGTCTGGTGGGTCTTGCTTCCGGTTCATCTTCAGACCTCTGGTTCTTGGGGAGCTTAAACCAGTCACCTCCCAGATTGCCTGTCTGTCTGTGAGTTGTTCCCAACTTGCCATTTTACCAGGCGACCTTGGGTTCATGGGCTTCTGCAGCCACGATCCTGCAGATCTTGGGGTCATCAGGAGAAAGTTTCCAGGCTAACATCTGACTTGAGGATTTGGAATTTGCCTCTTTCCTCAACCACATGAATCATTTTCTTGGTTTGTTGCTTCTCTAGAGAATGTAGGCTAAGACAGTCCTGCAGGAAAGGCCTCAATGACAGCTGACGTGAGCTTTTGCAGATCTCTTTATGATCCTCTGGAATTCAAGGGGATGAGAGGTTGGCAAGGAGTTACTCCAGGAGTCTGCCCACTCCCCTCCTTCTCTCCCCTGGGAGGCTGCCCTCGGGTCATTTCTCATCATCTTCCAGCTTCTGACAAGGTCTGAACCTCTCTGTCTCACGCTTTCAGAAGAGGGCTGCAGACCAGAAAACTGCTGAGCTGCAGCTTAGAATCAGCTCCTCCATCAGTCATTGCAGTCATCCAACCCCATTAATTTAGGGGCTGGCAGCACTGGCCACTCCCCTTGTCTCAGTCTAGGAGAGACCCATTTGAATCTAGAAAGGGCTGGTTATCCCTTTCCTAGCTAAGCCTGTCCTATCTTAGCTTTGCCTGTGCCTGACAATAGCACACTGGTTACATTTCTGGAGAATGAACATCTTCTCTTGTGAAGTGTATGGCAGACTGCGAATAGGGGAACCCTGCACACCCTGGCCAAGTGGAAGACACAACACTCTAGCTGGGGGAGTCCAGCTCTTTTAGGACTTAGAGTCTCCAGAGAAGGAAATCAACCCCACATCAATGGTGACAGCCAAGAGGTACAGAAGCATTGCTCATGGTTCCTGCTCTTCCATTCCCCCACTTTGCTTTGACTCCTGTCCTGTGTCTCAGCCTAGTTGTCTTGTCTCCCTTTCTTCTTACAAGCTTTTGACCCTTTGGAGTAAAACACACAATGCACACCTACATAAGCTTCAAAATGTTCATGGGGGGGGGTGGGAATCTTTTCATTCTATGTTTCCCACAAGCCTTTTGGAGGCCCCTCATGTATACAAAAATTAACCATGTCGATGAGTTACAAGTACAGTTCAGTGACATCGATTATTTTCACGTAGCTGAACAACCATCACCACTCTTGAGCCCCAGAAATGTCCATCACCCTGAAAAGGACCTCCGGGCATCCCAGGCAATCACTCCCCCCACCCGCATCATTTGCCTTATCGCCATTGCATGTCACTGCCATGTATTTTTCATAAACTGAAGGTATGTGGCAACCCTGTGTCACACAAGTCTACGGGCATTTCACCACCATGGCCTCACTCCAGGATTCTGTCGCCTGTGGGTCATGCTGACCCTATTTCAAACCTGTTCATGACGTTATTGCACTAGAGGCAGTCATTCGAGCAGAACAAGGGGAGACTGCTTGGTTTGAAAACATGAAGTGTGGACAATGGAGTGGTAGCCTCTCACCGTGCTTGTTCAGTGTGTATGCTGAGCAAATGTTCCAAGAAGCTGGGCTCTAGGAGGAAGAACTCAGCATTGGGATTGGAGAGGCTTTTAACAACCTGTGATCTGGAAATGACCCAATGACTAGCTGAAAGGAAGGAGGACTTGAGGCACTTGTTGATGACGATCAAAGATTACAGCCTTCGTATGCAACTCAATGTGCAGAACACCCAAATCCTCACGGCGGAACGAATAGGTCACATTTGGATACGCAGAGAAAAGACATTATCAAGGTTTCCACAGAGTTCATGGAAGCAGGAGTCCAGAGATTAAATGGACTGGGGTACACCTATGACACAAGACCTCTTGAAAGTGTTGAAGAGTAAGGACTAAGCTGGCCCAAGTCTTGGTATTTTCTTTCTTTTTTTTAAAAAAAATCATGTTATGGGGGACTCGTATAACTTTTATCACAATCCACCCATTGGGTCAAACACGTTGTTGCCCTCATCATTCTCAAAACATTTGCTTTCTACTTGAGCCCTTGGTATCAGCTCCTCATTTCCCCCCTCTCCCCCCAGACCCCCCCTTCCCCCATGAACCCTTGATAATTTATAGATGATTATATTTTGTCATGTCTTATACTGTCCGATATCTCCCTTCACCCACTTTTCTGTTGCCCATCCCCCAGGGAGGTAGTCGAATGACTACCTCTAGTGCAATAACATTCTGAACAGTTGCCCCTTCCTACCCCACCTTCCCTCCACCCTCCTGATATTACCACTCTCACAGAAGGGATCATCTGTCCTGGATTCCCTGTGTTTCCAGTTCCTCTCTATACCAGTGTACATCCTCTGGTCTAGCTGGATTTGTAAGGTAGAACTGGGATTATGATAGTGGGGGGGGGGGTGAGGAAGCATTTAAGAACTACAGGAAAGTTACATGCTTCATCGTTGCTATACTGCACCCTGTGTGGCTCGTCTCCTGCCATGGTATTTTCAATTTCCTCAAATGCATATGGAAGTTGCACACTGCGTAAGGAAAGCCAAGGGAAAGTCGGTGCTCTTGAGTGATGGCGCTGATGAAGATGACCAAAAGTACCTTGGGTGCTGCCAGACAGAGCTGTCTTGGAAGAAGTACAGCCAGAATGCTCCTGACAGGCCAGCATGGTGAGATTTCATTCTCACGTATATATGATATGTTTCCAGAGAGACCAGTCCCTCGAAAAAGACATCATGCTTGGTAGGGGAGAAGAGCCTCGAAAGAGAGGAAGACCCTCAGGGAGATGAACTGACATGTTCTCCAGGTCGTTCTATCCCATAACGACCATGTAGGAGAGAGTAGAATTGCTGGACAGGGTTTCTAAGACTGTAAATCTTTATGGAGCACATAGTCCCATCTTTCTCCAATGGACGAGTTAGAAGGCTGCCATCATTGAAGTGACTGCCAAAAAGAAAAACCCAAACCCACTGCCAACCAGCATGTGATCATATAGAACTTCCCCCGGAGTTTCATGGACTATAACTCTGAAAGGCTCATCTTCTCCTGAAGAGAAACCACCAGGGTGGTTTTGAACTGCTGGCTTAGTGGCTCACAGCCCAACGCATGGCCCCTCTGCTACCAGGGCTCCGTTTAAGATCACAGCATACTGTAAATATAACTGTTACGTGCCCTAGGAAACCAAATCAAACCATGTGCCTTATGATAGTGGCCTGGAGCGGAAGCCCCAACGTGTCTGAGATAGGCCTGTGTGGTTCAAACCCGTCAGCTACTCCGCTCGCAAATTGGCTCCCATAGAAACTGCCACCAGTCTACGGCCATACTGCCCTGAACATGCCCGATCTTGGAAGCTAAGCAGGGCCAGGCCTGTGGTTAGTACTTGGATGGGAGAAACTACAACCAAGAACACCCACGGGGCAGTTCTATTCTGTTATCTTGGTCGGCTCTGAGTCCAAATCAGTCTGTCAGCACCTACCAATGACCAGACAAATCTACAGAGACCTTCCCATTCTCCCCACGAGCGCACAGCCCCTGCAGGTCTGAATTTCTGCAGAGCCTGTGCCTCTTGACCAGACAGCCCTCACCGACAGCCTGGACCCCATTCTTGGCCTTCTTCTTCTCCCCTACTGTTGAGTCTTTGACGAGCCAGGAATGGTCCTGGTCAGTCTTCCCTTTTGATTCTCCAAGTCTGAATTCCCAGCTCCCTGTTGTCCTCTGGGTCGCATTGCTTCTTCCTGACTGTTGCATCTCCTCCCTCCCAACTTGATTCCCGCTGCCAACACAGCCAGTGTGCTCAGCCAAGACTGAGTCCACTAGAGAACCAGCAAGTTTCCGCCACATTCCTCCCCGGTCAATGGGCCTCCATCACTCTCCTTATCCCACCAATGAGCCCAGAGTTTGTCCCAGACCACCCCAAAGACCCTCGATCTAAGGCAGACAGGGGACCCACAAGGAGCCCTGATGTCACAGTGACTATGCATTTGAGCCGCTCGCTCCAGAGACCTCATTTCCTGGCTTTCTCCAGCTTCTAGAAACTGCCCACATGCCTTGGCTCATGACCCCCCCCCCCATCTTCAAAGCCAGCAACGGCATCACTCGGACACCCGCTTCCTTTATCACACCTCCTTCCCTCTCCATCTGTTTCTGTTGGCATGGCCCCTTTTGTGGACTCTGTCCCTCCAGCCTCCCTCAGATACGGGAAAGGTGACGCTTTACACAAAAAGAGGTCTGGTGGCCCAGGGGCTCAAGAACTGGGCTGCTCATCAGACAGTCAGCGGTTTGAACACTCCAGCCACTCGGCAGGTGGGAGATGAGGCAGTCTGTTTCTGTGAAGATTTGCCGCCTTGGCGCGTCCAGGCTTTATAGAGTCCTCGTCTCTGAGTCAAGCCCATCGACAGCGCACTGGGTGCAGGCGTCAGAGTCCCTGCCCGTCTCTGACACGGATTAAACGGGGAAGATGGTTTCCCCAAGAGAAAAGCAAAATGGCAGTTCCAGAAGAAAAGGGGGGTGCTGGACGAACAAAAGTCACAGCTGCTCCCTCTCGCCGCCACAGGCTCCTAACCCGAAGAGGCAGGAGAAGAGCTTGGAGGGTCACGTGTGTCGTGGACAGGGAAGAGGATAAACTAGACCTCGGGAGAGAAGGCAGGGTGCGTGACTGGTGCCTACCCCCAAATACATGTCTCGGGGCATTTCTTGGTGTTTGGGGTTTTATTTTTTTCAATTTGGCTGGGTCCGGGAGAGGATTGGAAAGACATGCAGCCGGTACATACTTCCTAGCTGTTCACTGAGGGGAAATGAAGGGGTAGATGAGAAGTAGAACGTATTATACAAACCAAAGGCCTTGTGAACCTCCTTGCCTGAAAGCTGGCACTGCGAACCACACGCCATCATCCTTCCACCCTCCCACCCCCAGGGTTCAGGTTTCCACAGAGAGGATCAAGTTTTATTTACCTATTTCGAGGGATTAAAGTCTCCCCGTGGTGCCCTCGCTCCTGAACAAGGACAAAGAATGCGTGTCTTAGAGAAATGACGATTGGCAGTCTCGGGCTGGCTTACAGCTCTCCCGGAGCCTCAGTCTGGCACAGGGCCTGGATGACACATTTGAGATGTGTCTGTAACAGCCTCCCTACATGCTTCATGGAGAAGACGGAGACAGCCGGGGGCCAGGGCGGGCTTGCAGGAGCGGCAGGAGACGTCAGGAAGGTTGGGGCTCTCCCCATGATAGAAACATGGGCAGGGTCTGACCTGGTCATGGACAGAGAACTGGACTCAAGAGAAGGGCTCCCTTTCCTGGGTCCTGCAGAAGGTTCGCTCCTCCCTCGCCCTCTCTTAATGTAACCCCCACCTTCCGACTCCAAGAGAATGGGTGGAGAGAGGGCCTGAAATTCCCTCAGACCCACTTGACCAGTTGGGACAGAACCACATGCAGCAACAACAGCAATGTGACCTTTGTGATCATAATGACATTCTAAGCCCTCCTCTCTCTGTTCCACTTGACAGTTTGTAAAGTGTGCTCGGGTTCTCACTCTCTCTATGCCCTATGCAAGTTCAAGATCTGTGGGTCACGTGGCACACTTTAGACCTCTGCTAGCTCACTGGTTACAGGAGTTCCTGAACCCAAAATCTACAGGTCATCAAACTGAAGACTTGTGCAGTCTCCAGCCCAGGGGCAGGAGGTCAGGTGAAGAGAACAGGGATGGAGAGTGAGCGTGGCCACTAGGAGGGTGGGGAAAGGAGGGGGAGAAACGAGGAGCTTTTACTAAGGGCTCAAGTAGAAATTGCTTTGGAAATGATGATGGCAACATATATACAAAGATGCTTAATACAATTGAGGTATGGGATGTTGCCAGAGCCCCAATAAACTGATTTGTTGTTATCATTTCATAGCTACACTGTCCATCATCACCCATATTTCTGTTATTTGTTCCCTTTGCAGGGGGGCTATCTATCCAACTTGTGATACTTTTCCCTTTTCTCCCCCTTCCATCTCCCCAACCATCCCCCTACCCTCACGATATCACTACTGCCACTACTGTTCCTAAGAGGTGTGTCTGTCCTGAATTCCCAAGACCAGGTCCTTACAAGCGAGCCACGTTGCTAAGTGAGGTGTGGGCGTGGACACTGGAGACCACACCCCAAAGGAAACTCCTCTTTCCTCTAATTGGCTGATCATATCAGATCCCATCACTAAAGTGGCTACGTGATATAACATTAAGGAAGAACAGTCAGGCAGTGTCCGCCAAACCACAGAGAAGTCTAACGTCGCCACATTGACAGGTGCAATTTCCCATCACAGATCAATGGGAGCTAAAGGTGGTGAGAACCCCGGAGAGGGTATTTTAGTCAGGGAGAGTCGGCAGTGGAAGCAAGCATCGCAGGGCAGAGAAAGGCCGTGCCTCCGAGCAGAGCAAGCTGAAGAAAGGTGGTTGGAGACCAGCTTGGAGAGGTGGGCAGGGAGCAGCATAAGGAGTTTCAATGTAACTGGAAAAGGAGCCATTGGGGATTTGAGCAGTAGGGGGACCGGGTGGAATTGACTCTCTTAGAAGCTGCTTCTGGCTACTGTGCTGGGAGGAACCAGGGAGTGACCATCAGGAGAGGAGATGGTTGCTGGAGAGAGGCAAGCAAATGGGGCCAAGAGAACCGATTGCAGTGGACTGCTGGAGACCGATCCGTCAAGGTGGCCAAGCTCATGAACTGGCTCTGCAGGAAGAAGGAACGCAGGGAGACCGAGATGTGGGCCTGAGTCACTGGACCCACGATGCTGGACCAAAGTCAGGATGTCTGGGAGGAGCAGATGGCTTGGGGCTCAGAGCCCAGCCCTGGAGGACCATCCAATCCCTCCCAGGGCAGGAAAAGGGCAACTGCCTGATGGCTGGTAATTCCTCCACCTCCAGGGACCCGGTGCCAGAAAGTCCAAGCCCGAGCTGGGTGTGTGCAAACCAAAGTGGGCTTGGGCAGCAATTAGAACGGCGTGTGGCGTGTAACTGCAGCCAGTTCCCCTGAAGCGGGGCGGCGTTCCTGGCGCATTCCAGCCACCGAGGGCCAGGGATCTGCAGGGACTCGCCCCTCCGGGAGTCTATTCAGACTGGCATGCCAGCGCCAGGTGGCTCTCCAGAACATGCCCACCAGTTGTCACAGGGCCAGCCCTGGGGGAGAAAGAGACTCGGAGGGAAGGGAACATCATCCTTTCTAATGCTAATCAGAGCTGGGCTTCCACCAGGGTCTCTGCAGGAGCACGGTTGGCGTGCAGGGCAGGTCTTCTTGTAACGGGCAGCTTCTGGCCCAGGGCCTCAGAGGACATTCCAGGTCCAACAGAAGCCAATGCAACACGATTTCTGGCCCCAGTCATGAGAACCCCAAATACCCTCCTTTCCAATGGCTAGGGAAGTTGAACTCCCCAAATGTTGGGAATTTTTGGTGAATGAGTGCCAGCCCCCTGTGCTCGGCACCCCCAAGACCCCACCACACGGCGGCACTGTGGCTTGGGTGGCATTATTTGCCAGGGTGCCAAGCTAGCTCATTCTGAGCTGTGATGCCTACCATGGTTTTATGGCTGACCCGTCATAAAGAACAAACAAAAACCTCAACTCACTGCATGGAGTGGTGCAGCCCAAGAGGACAGGGTGGGACTGTCTGCACAAGTGTTCAAGACTGTGACTCCTGGGGGAGGGGGGGGGCGGGGAAGGTTCCCAGACTGTTGGCTATCCCAGCCGGGCTGCAAACATGGGCACTTAGGACAAGATGTGAGAAAGTAACCTTGTGCTATTGGGCCAGGAGCTTGACCGAATGCATGGACCAGGCCTGGTGCCAGGAAGCTAAAGACACCGTCCCTGGATGCAGGGCAAGGAAATGTCAGCCACCGAAGCTGTAGGGACAACAGCCGAGTGTTGGGTTTCTGGAGGGAATTGACCTCTGTTCTTGCTTCCCGATGCTGAAAGAATTCACACGGCAGAAGCATTTTTGCCATCCAGGTAACTTTCATGAGGGGAAGTGGCATTTCAGGTCTCCCAGTCTCAGGAGGGACACGCTCTCCCTGGAGCGGATGAAGGGAAGGCCTCATGGGAGGGGCCGTGGAAAAGTTCAGGACTGAAATGGCCGTTTCAGGGGAGTGCGGAAACACACGTGGTGGAAGAAGTACCAGAACAGGAGCGTGAATCCAGAGTGTGGAGCCCAGAGCAGGAAATCACAAGAGAGTGAGCGGGCCGCAAGTGGACCAAGCATTCCAACAGTGGCCCCAGAGCCCTGTGCCCTGGGACATGACCTCGTCTCACCCTCCAGGTCTCTCCTCCCATTGGCTGAGGGGTGACCGGGTGGTTCTGTTAGGTTTGAAAGACCTCATCCCAGGATTGCACGTCCCGGGGAGAAAGGTCTTCGAACGGCAACTGCCAACACCTTCCTTAAAGGCTATTTCATCTGTATTTGTACATATGCTGCCATCATCATTTTCTAAACACGGACTTCTTATTTGAGCCCTTGGTATCAGATCCTCCTTTTCCCTCCCTTCTCCCTTCCCACCCTTGTGACCCCTCGATAACTTATAAATGATTGTCTCCTGTCACTTATACTTCTGTTGTTCATTCACAGGGTGGGGTGGGTGAGGGGATTATGCATTGATCATACTGATGAGTTCCCCCTTCCTCCCCTCCTTTCTCCCCCTCCCCACTTTTTCCTACCCTCTTGGTATCTATCGCTACTCCCAATTCTATTCCTGAGGAATTCATCTGACCTGGATTCCGTGTGTTGGGAACTCTTCTCTGCACTAGTGTATATGCTCCAGTCTAGGCAGGACTGGGGTCATGATCGTGGGAGGTGAGGAAGCCTCAAAGAACCAGAGGAGTAGTGTGTGTTTCATCGGTGCCATCCTGCACCCTGGTTGGCTCAGCCCTTCCTGGTGATCCTTCTGTGAGGGGATGTCCAATTGTCTACAGATGAGTTTGGGGTCTCTGCCCAGGCCAGCGGGCTCCATCCTTGACAAGAGTGCCCGACTTGAGCTCCGCCTGTGACAAAGGAAGCCCACCTTGCAGTTTTCCACTCCCTGTGCCTAGGGCTCATCACTCCTCAGACTAAAAAGAGAGAAAAAAGGGGGTGAGGGGATTGGGATTTCTTCCAGAAGGGGAAGAGCCCCAGGAAGTGAGGCAGTTCCACACCTGTACTGCCTGAGGTGGCGGATGGGAAAGCTGTTCTCGTGTCTGGCTCTACGAGAACACACGGGGGCGGGAGTGTTCATTCCCACACTTCCCCACCCATCCCACAATGGGCAGGAGCAAGACCGGCTGAATCGGAGAGGAGCACGAATGGCTTAGGTGGTGACTGAGCTCAGCCTGGGGCCCAGAGCTTCACCCAGGCCGGAAGGTCCATGCAGTGGCGCAGCAGCACCCAGCAACTAGCTCATCCTCTTCACGCAGCACGTGCTTGTTGGGCCTGTGCCTTGTGCCAAGCACAGATCTGGGCACAGGATGTAATGTGGCCAAAGTCCCTGCCCTCGTGGATCTTGTGCTCGGGGCAAGAGGCAGACAGAAGAGGAGAAACCAAAGAGGCAGGCAGGACTCCGTTTTTTACAATCTGTCACATAACAGCAAAAGATTTGTCTTGGGTTGAGCCCCGGTGGCGCAGTGGTTGTGTGCGGGACTGCGGCCCACAGGGTTGGCGGTTCAAATCCAGCAGCAGCTCTCCAGGAGCAAGGCTGGGCCTCCTACTCCCAACAGGGGGGGGCCGTGATGCCCATGCACACACAAAAGACTTGTACTGACATCTCACCAACCAGGACGTCCAAATGGCCACCAAACACAAGTGGTGTCATTGGCCATCAGAGAGATGGCAAATCAAAACCGCAGGGAGATGCCATGCCATTCTCTTTGGGCTGCCTTACCTTTTTCTTTTTTTTTTTTTTAAGTAATAAGAGGAAGATAGCCTATCCAAGGGAGCAGGTGGGGAAACTGGGACCTTTATCCCAGTGGCACAACCATTGTGGGAAGCAGAGCAGGTATTCTTCAAAAGGTTAAAAGTGGTAAAATGATGCTGCCATCTGGTCAATAATTCCATTGCCAGATATCCACCCCCAAAGACTTGAAGTAGTGATCCCAAAAAAGGCTTTGTATATCGGTGTCCACTGCAGACGTCAGCCCATCAGCAGGTTTATGGACAAGCAGAGGTGGAACGTGCATACAATGGAATCCGACTCAGCCAGGAGGAGGAGTGCAGTCTCGACAGGTGCTACGGGATGGGCAAAGTTGAGGAACCATGGTAGCATGGTGGGTGTGCATCTGGCTACGAGGTGCAAAGGCAACAGTTCAAAACCAGTAGCTGCTCCTCAGGAGAAAGACGAGGTTTCCATCCCCATAGCGACAGTCTCAGAAAGCCACATGCCAGTTCTACCCTGTCCTATACAGTCACTGAGGGGCAGAACTGACTCAATGGAAATGAGCTGTGTTTTGTCTTGCCTTGTTTATGGATGGAGTTGGAAGACAATATGTTGAGTGAGGTAGGTCCATTACAAGGATAGGCGTTGTCTGGCCTCACCTTTCTAAAATGACAAGAAAAGGAAAATGTATAAAGACCAGAGGTGATTGATGACTATCGGGGGAGGGGGAGGAAGATAAAGAGGGTTAAGATGGCTAAGAGTGATGGAAATTCTCTCTGATGACCCAATCGTACTCCCTGCCTCACGGGGGAGAAAGGACCAGCGTGAGCCCTACCGCCCAGCTTGGTCTTCCTGGTCCCGGGAGCCAGTGCTGGAGAACCTCTGGGCACACGCCCTGCTCCACCTCCACCCGGGAGGCTGGTCCCGCTCCACTGCGATTGCACGGTGTCGACACTGAGCCTTCAGCACTTGGTAAGCGACCAAGTGCAGGGCCTGCTGCAACTGGTGTGTGTTTCAGGTTGTATCCTGTGCGTGCGCACGCGCACACACACACACACACACACACACAGCTGGCCACACACCAGAAAAGCATGACACCAGCAAAGCATTATGCGGTGGACAGCTGACCTGCACGAAGGAACGGCAGCGCGTGTGGAAACCCTGAAGCTCCCCAGCTCACCCGCGGGTCTCGGGCTGGGTTGCCATGGAGCACAGGTGGCCCGCTGCCAGGCTCCCCTCAGGGATCTGAGAGCAGGCTGAGCAGGACCCTCTGCGGGCGGTGGACAATTGTGTGTGTGTGTGTGTGTGTGTGTGCGTGCACACGTGGGCATGAGCTTGTACCCACATGTTCCCGAGCTCTCGTGTGTGGAGCTCGTGTGTGGAGCAGTCCCATAAATAAGTCACATCTCTCTTCTCACAGTCCTTCAGCTCCAGACTCAGTGATGAGACCACTGGCATCCCTAAGTCAGAGCAGGCTGAGTGACACCTCGCCCTCACCTCCTCCTCTCCAACGTGCCTCCCCTCCTGCTCCTACCTCACTCTCTGCCCAGCCACTCCCCTCCTCCTCAGTGCCCTCAACCCCACCTGGCAGCATCCTTCCTGTCCTGCTATCGTTCCTCACCCCTGCAGGCCTGAGGAATCTGGGGTAGCAGCTGCGTCCTTGTAGCCCCATCGTGAAGACCCCTGACACTGGTGTGTCCCACTAAGAGTCTTGTGAATCCGCCCTGACTCAGGGAGAATCCGCACACATGCATGCACACATACGTGCATACTCTTACACAGATTGACCTGCTGCCTAGTCCCCGAGAGCAGGGACCTTGGGCCTGTCTGCATCATAAGCTGTCTTGATGGCGGGATGGTTGCTGATGCGATAGCTGGTGTGTGTGTGTGTGTGTGTGTGTGTGTGTGTGTGGCTTTTTCCTTGTTCACAGGGCAGGAGTGTTTGGGGTGGGGGCTCAATCCCAGAGACAGAGTTGGCACTTAGCCTAGGAACCAGCCAAACTTTGTCAGGAAACAGCACCAGGGCGGGGGGTTAGGGTTGGGGTTGAGGTTGGGGTTGGGGTTAGGGTTAAGGTTAGGGTTGAGGTCAGGGTCAGGGTCGGGGTTGGGGTCGGGGTTAGGGGTTAGGGTTAGGGTTAGGGTTGGGGTTGGGGTTGGGATTGGGATTGGGGTTAAGGTTAGGGTTAGGGTTGAGGTCAGGGTCAGGGTCGAGGTTGGGGTTAGGGGTTAGGGTTGGGGTTGGGGTTGGGATTGGGGTTGGGATTAGGGTTAAGGTTAGGCTTGTGGGTGGGTTGGAAGCACCTGGCTCTGAGGTCAACAGCCAATCGCACAAGCTCACATCACCCAGGGCCCTCCCAGAAGCCTGGTGCTTACAGCTTCACACCAACTGATAATGACCCTACAGGGCTGTGTTTTTGGTTAAGCGTTGGACTGTTAACAGCAAGGTCAGCACTTCAAATCCCCCAGCTGCTCCTCAGGAGAAAGAGGAGGTGATTTGCTCCCATAAAGACTTAACAGAAACTCTATCCGGGGTCACTATGACTCCAAATCCACTCCATGGCTGATAGTTAACCGAACTGTGCCCCACCCCCACCCCCACAAGGGTTTCCAAGGCTATCATCTTTACAGAAGCAGACGGCCTCGTCTTTCTCCTACAGAGCCCTTGCTGGGTTCAAACCACCGACCTTTCTGTCCGCATCTGAGCCATTAACCACTGTGCTAGCAGGACTGGGTGCTTGGAAAGGCAGTTGCTCTTCGGTGCCACTCACGGTGACACCTGGTGACAGAGTAGCAGAGCTCCAGGTGTTTCCTAGTCTGCCCCCGAGACCGCCCCACAAAGACACCTGCTCAGCCAAGCCCTGTGTATCCCCAGTGCCCCCGTCATCCTGTCCCGCAGTGGGTCAGACTTCCCAGAGCTGGCATGAGGGGCACCCAGTCTGCCGGTAGAAAGACTGACACCAGGAGACAAACTTGTGCAAAAGCTGGAGGAGGCCTGAGGGGGGATGTGTGGATCAAGTTATTTCTCAACGGGTGAAGCACCCACGGAAGTCACACTTAGGAATTCCAAAACCCTTTCAAAATTGGGGGGCAGAAAGGACTCATGTGTTCTATCGCTGCTGATCTCTCCACACACACATCAGTGAGGGGCACGTCTGGGGACTGTGCTACGTCAGCACACAGATACACTTTTGTTTCATTCAAGTAGAGAAGCATTTTCACTACATATCGGCCATATTTCCACATCAGTAACCCTGTGTCACAATCATTTCGACTATGGGGGAATGTGTGGATCTATAAACTGCTTTTTAATAATGTACTAATGGAACTTTCTGCTCTTGATCAGGTTTAAGCCTGATGCCACTGCCTAGAGGGGAATTCCAACCTTAGCTACCAGAGAAAAGGATTTCTCATAGACACCAAGGTCTGTGGCTTGTGCAAAACCATTAAGAATGCTCAATGTGACCCAAGCAGATGCTTTGCTGTCTCAAGGTGATATGAAGGTCATGCTCCCAAGGGACAGGAAGACCTCTGGCCATCACATCCACATTCTGTGCAGCAGGTCAGGAGGAGGCACCATGAGAAAAGGAGACAAGAGGTCATATAAGCTGTCCGATAAAGGGGAGTCCCCAAAAAAATGGTCACTCAACACTTTCATTAGATCCAATTGGCCAAAGCTGGGTCACATGGTTGTGTCAACACACCTGCAAGAGAGACCGGGAAAATGTACCATGTGACTGCTGAGTGGACTGGAGGCAGGACAGAGATCCAGCAGTCTCTGCTGCCTCCCCAATTGACATTAAGCTTTCATGCTTCCTCCCCCCACAAATCCTTAGACACTCCTGGCATCATTCTCTGGATCGTTTCTTGGGATGAATTCCCTAGCTATGGAATTTGGGGCCAAGGAAATATGTACTTTTATTTGATAGTTGCTGCACATTGCCAAATTACCCTCAGGAAAGATTGTCACCCCAGAGGAGGGGTTTGAGTCAAGGACATGTCTTTCCAGCCCACACTTCCGTTGAATCCACCCTGTGCTTTATTGGGCTTACAAAGCTCTTCCAAATCCTCGCTTCCTAGATCACAATCTCAGAATTTAATGCATGTTTTTCTTTCAGGTTGTGATGAACATCAGGAAGATCAGGCTGTGCTCCAGTCCGGTCAGAGCCTTGGAGAAGGAGACGTGCCTTTCAGAGCTGCAGAGAACCAAGTCGGGAGCCCTCAGGGATTTGAACAGTGGGCAGGGCACTGGGCCTCGTTCTCCTCTGAGCCTGGCTGAGAGGTGAATGCAGTGGGAGACGTGGGCTCCACACCAGGGGGCAGCTGGAATGAGCAACTCCAAACATTGGGGTGTCTTCCAGGCAGAGGTAAGAGTGAGGACAAAGGCCCGGAGGCAGGAACATGGTTGGCCTTTAAGAGGAGCAGAAAGGTGACCAGTGTGGCCCTTGTGGCTGGGAGAGAGTGGACCCACAATTGTGTGGATGGCTGGGAACAGGTAGTGTTCTGTTGTGCTGTATGTACACGGGGTCGTGATGAGTCGGAACCCACATAACACCACCTCATGACAGCAAATCTCAGTTTGCCCACAACTCTCACTGTTCAACATTTCTTTATACCCAAAGTCCCATGTCCCAGGAGCACCCTCAGTCCCATAAAATGGGGACAGTTGGTGACCCTAAGCTGCAGCTAGGTGAGAACGAGTGGGCAGAATCTACTTTTTTCCCAGCATCCACTCTCATCATGATAGTAGTCTTCCATCTGGACACACATTGCCTGTAAGAATACGGACTGTATTAACTAGGTTTCCTTGCAGTTAGGGGTGACCATGTGACTAAGCTGCAGCCAATGACAAAGAACAATGCAGAGCATCCTTGTGTCTTTCACGTCCCCTGTCCCCATTTCTACTGCCTGGCATCACAGCGCGAAGGCGCGCCATCTTGGATCTTGATGGAGAAACCACTTCATTCCTTTTGGCTGCCTCCCAACAAAAGCATGACACATCCTTGAGGGCAGGTCTTAGTCTCCGTTGTGTCTGCAATGTCTACAGCAGAGTCTCCTCCATTAGCACAATGCTTGTTCCCAGTGCCTCTAGGGCCATCACATAGGGAGCCGTTTCCTAGCCTCTTTGGTGATAAATTCAGACTATGCACTAGAATTGTGGCTGAAAAAATCAGGGTGATGAGATAAAACACAACTCCAAGCACGGCCACAACCACTTCTTCATGAGCCTCTCCTCTCCCATCCTTGCCCAGCAGCCCTGAGGACCGTAGCATCATGATGAAGAAGCCTGAATTCCTAGACCACTCATTGGAGGAAAGTCTTCCCAGGACAGCTGCTCCACCCAATCAGAGGGAGACCAGACAATGTGAGTGAGAACCCCGTCTGCGACACCCACTTAGCTCCCCACATACTTGTCTTCACGTCAGTAACGTGTGACATTTCTTCTCTCGGAGTGCATGTGTACCAAAACCCTCAGGAAAGATTGAGCCCAGAACCACTCCTCCCTCTTCTGTCTGGTGCCTGATGTTTCTATGTAAATGTGAGTGCTGGAACCAAACGCACTCTCCCCCGGGAGGACCATGCTCAGGGCCTATCATTGAGGGGTCTGCAGAGCACTGGCCTAGGAGTCCAGAGACCCGAGCAGGTGTCTCTCTCACTGCTGCTCACCTGCCCGGGCAACATCACAGCCAGTGTCAGGTGCCGTCTGTGAGCTGACCCAATCTACTCATCATGCCCTGGATGGGGCTGGAGAGAGGGTCTGTGCTAGGGACAGAATTCTGGAGAAGTCTTCCATGGTGGGGGCTGTGTTTCCCAGGGAACAGCACCTTGGTTTTTCTTTGGAGAAGGAATCCACTCAGAGTGACACATGGAGACCGGGTCCTGCCCCTCTGAAACCAAGAAGTCTGCTCTTGGACCCTCTAGCTGGACCCTCTTCCCTGAGCCTTAGGACAGAATCAGAGGTCTTTACTGACACCCTCTGGGCCCTGAGCCGGGCAGCCAGCACCGCCAGCCAGGACAGGGTCACCCCTGGGGGCCATCCTGTGACTGTCCTTCCTGCACGTGTGGGATGGGGGTGGGGGTGGGGGTGGGAGTAGAGCATTTCTGAGGAACCACGTGACCTTGGAAACTGTGGGAGCATCCAGAACTTCAGGGGAGGACCCCTCACACCTGACCACCATGGAGATGGGCAGGGCGGGGGGCGGGGGTGTCAGTGAGACAGTGGGGCAGGGACATCTCCTGAGTCTCAACAATTTGATGTCCGGTTTGGGGAACACCTGGTCCTGGAAACCTTGGGCTCTCTCACCCACACCCCATGTCACCCGTCTGACATGGGCCCAAGCAGGCTTCCCTTCTGCTCCCCAGGGGAGGTGGGAGCCTTGTTCACAGGGACAAGGGAATGTGGGTGGACCAAGGTCAGGGCTGGAATGTCCCTAGCTCCATGGATCAGAGCCCTCCAATGCCTTCATGATCCATGGACCAAGTTTGTTCCCACAGGACACTTCTCAGGGGGACTGATCCCCCATAGTTTGTGCTGCCACTTTCTGCATCATCTCATGAAATGAACTGCAACAACCCCCCACCCCCCACCCCACAGTGTCATTTAACTCAGTCCGGTGTCCAGCAGGGCCCCCAGTGAGCTCTCTGTCTGGCCCCCTGCACACAGAGGGTGAGGGTCAGCCATGGTCCTCAGAATGGCCAATGGCAGAGGAGGGGCTCTGCTGGGAGTCGGCGCTGACCCGTGAAGTCAATCACTGGATACACGCCATGGGAAAGGCATCCTAATCTTCCTCCTGAGTGAGCCGTGAACTAGGCTCTGGGAGCCCCTCAGGTATGAAGAGAGAACCCACACCGGACAGCGAGATGGTTTAAGGAGGCAGCTGGACCCGGTGCCCAAGGACAGGGTGATGGGGGACCTGTCATGGGCACTCTGGGTGCCGAGTGAGCCTGCACACCCCCCAATCCCAGAAACGAGGCATAAGCCCTGATGCCTGGGAGCAACAGGAACCAGGGTCTGACTCCTGAGCACCCCGGGAAGCACCGGCCACAGGGAAGCCCCCTGACCAGTGTGGAGCCGCCTCGTCAGCCAGGGCTGCTGGGGGACTAGGGACCTTGGGCCAGGCTGCCGCTCCATTTCCTGGTCCTGTACCACCCTGGCCATTGTTATGCTTCAGCGTCATTCCAGGCACGGTATTATTCCATCTCCTTGAAGGTCCTCTTCTGTCACAGTCCCTCCTCTTTTCCAAGCACTTTGCACACTTATCATTATTCTAGGTAGCTTAATACCCACTCGTCTGTTGTCTGTTCGTCTGCTTTTAATACCTTCCCATGCCCTAGAATGAAGGCCAACTCCACTCTATAGGGCCTGGGGGCTGCCCCACCTCTCCTTCCTCTCCTGTCTATTGCCATGTTTCTGCCAAAGCAGCCCACGCTTCCTCGGGCATGAAAGACTCAGGCTGATGCCGGCCTGTGCACACGCTTCATCCACTCGGCTTCCCTTCCTCCTCTCAGGCTGCGTCCTCAACTCTAAACACATGCTGTCTTTGCCAGCAATGAGCCTTGGCACCTGCCATCCTTGTTTCCCAGACACTGGCCTCCACCCCTTCCTTGAGTGAGTGAGTTCTTCATTCTTTGAGCATCCAAATTAACATTATGGCCCCCAGGAATTCTTCACTCAAACTGCCAGGTCCTCACCCCTCTCTCCTGACCCCAGGAAGTGGTCGACTCATTATAGCATTTAGTGTGTCATTGCCCCTGTCTGTGGATGGGTTGGCTTTCGTAGCAGCCACTGAAGCCAGCGATGAAGAAATGAAGGAAGATTAGGAAGCCAGTTTCTTTCATCTGAAATTGCTCAAATGTGCATGGAAGAAGAGGCACTGATAATTCCTCAGCAGGACAATATGGCCTTGGTGATAGAAGAAACAATCAGGAGATCACAGTATAGAATTTTGCGATGTCAACTTCTTCATTGCAAATGCCTTTTTTTTTCAGCAACATAGCTGGTAACTTCACACACAGATCTCATCAGATGGAATACACAGGAATTAAATGGACTATGTCTATGGACACAGTCCACAGAGAAGCTCAGTATCAGCAGCTAAAGCAAGGCCAGAGGGCAACTATGGAACAGGCCATCAACTACTTATGTGCAACCTTTAGTTCAGGTTAAAGCTAAAGACAATTAAAACAAGACCATGCGAGTCAAAATAGTACCTTGAGAATATCCCTCCTAAATGGAGAGGCCATTTTAAGAACAGATTTGCCTCGTTGAGCACTAAGGCTCAAAGATCAGACAAATTATAGGATGACTTCAAGAATGTCGTACATAAGAAAGCAAACGGTCATTAAAGAGGTAGGAAACAAAGAAAAGACCAAAGTAGATATCAGAAGAGGACCTGGAATCTGCTCTTGAACATAGAGTAGGTAAGATAGTGGAAGAAATGATGAAATTAAAGAGACAAACACAAAATTTTCAGCAACAACTGAAGAAGGTAAAGTAAGCCCTATAAGGAAATGTGCAAAGGCCTAGAGTTAGAAAACAAAAAATGAAGAACATGCTTAGTCTATCTCAATCCGGAAAGACTGATGTGTTAGTCCGGGTAGACTAGAGGAACAAATTTACAGACACACATATAGATATAGGGTAATGGTTTAGATACAAAAGGAATGGAACATTGAGAAAGCATCCCAACGCAGTCCAGTACAAAGTTACAAGTCCGATGTTAGCCCATATGTCCAATACCAGTCTATAAGCTCTCCTTCCGACTCATGAAGTCACAGGTCAGTGGGTGCAGAAGCCTGGCGCTGGCCGAATTCCCCCCATGGCTCCTCGCTTCCAGGGCTCAGGGTCCATCAACAGCATCCAGTGGTGGCAGAAGCAACTCAGCTCTGGCAGGGGTCCCCACATGGCCTCTCCAGCTTCAGAGGTCTGGCTCCATCAGGGCAAAGCCGTGTGGCTACTCTGGCTCCTCAGACGCTGCCATCTTGTCTTGTCCATGATTCATCGTCTCTCAGGCTAACTCCCAACAACTGGGGAGATAGCTTCTTATCTCCACCAGGGAAATACCTCGAGATTTCCCAGACGTATCAGGAGAAAGCTGTGCCCACACGGAGGCCTCATTGGCTACTCAATGGCCATCTCCAGATTAACAGGCTAGACTCCACCCCTACATCTCGATCATGAAATTGACATAAGCACATGACCGCCACAACTAAAGAAAAAAAAAATCAATCCTCCAATTGGTCTATTGAAGTGTTCCAGAGGCAAAATATTGAGTGAAGTAGGAAATATCAAAAGAAAATGGAAGGAATACACGGAGTCACTGCAACAAGCAGAATTGGTCTACGTTCAGACATTTCAAGAGGTGGTGTGTGTAACAACCAATGGTGTTAAAGGGAGAAGTTCAAGATGCACTGAAGGCATTAGTTAAAAAAAAACAAGAGTCCAGGAATTCACAGAATTCCAATTGAAACACTGTAACAAACTGATGCATCACTAGAAACACTCAGAATTCCATGCCAAGAAGTTTGAAAGACAGCTCTCTGGCCAGCTGACTAGAAGAAATCCATATTAGTACCCATTCCAAGAGTAGTGACCCAAGACAGTGAGGAAACTGTCAAATAATATCATTGAGAGCACATGCAAATAAAATTTTGCTCAAGAGCATTCAACAATTGATTACAGCGGTACATTGACAATGTCATTGCTGATGTCAGATCTTGGCTGAAAGCAGACTGAAACTTGTGTTTTAGCTACTGTACAAAGGCATATCTAAACCATAACAAGCTATAGGTGACATTGGGAAAGAGAATTCTGGAACAAATTGAACAGAACATAGGGATGTTGCATGGGTTGAAATCAGGAAAGATGGAGGAGTGGGGAGAGAGGAGGGAGGGGGAAAATGAGGAGCAGATACCAGGGGCTCAAATAAAAAGCAAGCGTTTTGAAAATGATGAGGGAAACAAATGTACACTAGTGCTTGACACAGTAGATGGATGTTGTAGGAGCCCCCCAATAAAATGATTTAATTTTTTAAAAAACCAGGAAAGATGTTTGTCAGGATGTTATGCTTTCAATCTGTAGGCTGAGCAAATAATCAAAAAAAAAAAAACTGAACTGTATGAAGAACGAGGCAACCGGATTGGCGGATGGCCTGTTAACCACCTTCGATAGGCAGATGGCACAACTTTGCTCTCTGAAAGCCAAAAGAATTTCAAGCACTCCCTGTTGAAGATCAAAACTACAGTCTTGCATATATATGGATTGTACCTCAATGTTAAGAAAGCAAAGAAATCTTTATCCAGAGCCCGGTAAGCAACCTCATGGTAAATGGAGAAAGGATTGAAGTTGTCAAGTGTTTTTTTTTTAACTTGGATTCAAGAGCCATTTGTATGGGACAAGTCTGATGTACAAGATCTCTTTAAAGGGTTAAAGAACAAAGATGCGACTTTGAGGACTAAAGGCCACCTGACCTAGCCTGTAGTATTTCAATAGCTCTTATGTTTGTTGACAGCTGGACAATGAATAATGTCCAGAATAATGTCCGGCATAATGGATGCTTTTGATTTATGGTGCTGCTGAAGAGTATTGAAAAGCCCATGGACCAGCAGAGGAATGACAAATCTATCTGGGGGGAAGTGCAGCCAGAATGCTCCACAAAATCAAGAAGGGCTAGACTTCATCCCACATACTTTAGACATGCTCAATGTGATGGACGGACAATGGCTACAGCGATGGGCTTACGTAGAACGTGACTTCTGGGACGGCTTAGGGCAGGGCAAGTGTCATTCGTAGGATCCCTATGTACTGGAGGCAAGCTGGCAGCACCTCCCAACATCTACGTGTCTCGGCGTCCTGCAGGTGAAATGCTAAGGCTCTGTGCCAGTAACCAAGAGATCATAGGTTTGTCACCTGACTGCTGAGGAGCAAGGCCTGGTGGGTGATCTGCTTCCCCAAAGATCACAGTCTAGAGGACGTTCTCCTCAGTCACATGCACTTGCTAAGAGTTGTCATGAACTTCGGGACGCCTCACAAGCATCGACAGGTCTCCTTATCACCAATGAACTCAGCTATCTCTAATGAGATGTGTTCATTCACTTTAGAAAACAGCAAAAAAAGATGTAAACCTTCAAAGATGCCCATCTAGTCAGTAGGCACCCGTTTTGAGTCCAGACTAGACGAGGTCTCTTGCTTAAAAAAAAAAAAATACAGGTTTCTGAACCTTCGACTGGGCACAGAGAGGATTAAGTCCACTCCCCACTTGGAATCCACTTCCAGTTCTCTGTGAGTTTCCTTCTTCTTGGAACCGGGGTCAGGGGTCAGGAGACATGGGATGCTAGGGCTTTGGGGTCTAGTCCTCATCAGTCTGCACTCCCTGTATTCCGTGCCTGGCCCTGCTGGGGACACAACTGAGGCCGAGAGGAGCCTACTCCAGCATTCTCTGGGCCGCGAGTCAAGCCCATAGTTCATGGGAAGGGTGCGAGAACAGAGCAGCCCAATCAAGTTAGGGGCTGAGGATAGCAGGAGACGGTGGGAGGGAGGCAGGGAAAAGAGGTCTCTGGCTCTCTCCTTGGACGTGCTTGGCAGCAAAGATGCTCACACTTCTCTGGGCACCGTAGCTCCAGAAGGAGGATGGTCAAATAGCAGGTCCTCAGCCTGAAGCCCAGGCTGAAAGGTCACCCATCAGAGGGGACATTGGCTCTCGGTGAAGGCCAGACCGACCTCCAGTTCCCCAGCTCCCTGCTGCCATGACCGAGCGACCGTCATCGGCAATCAAAGAAGATGGATTGGCTACAGCAGCGTTGGAAGCTCAAGATTAATTTTCTATTTAAAATGGCACTTAAGGCTGCTTTGATGGATTTTAAATGTTGTCAGATGCGTGCCAAAGGAGGATGGATTCTTTATTGCTCTTCCTCATTTGTGGGGGATGAGAAATGATCTTCGCAAGCCCGCGAAGGAAGGCTCAGGGCATCATCATCTTGAAATCTTCCAAGTGCAGGTCCTCCCTCCCTCCCTCCCCACCCCCTTCCCACTTGTGTTAACCCAGGTCCCTCTCTGATGAATGTGGGAAACATCCATTCTCTCTAGGTGCGATTCGCAGTGTATAAATGAATTAAGCACCATGCTTAAATGCAAAGCCACGAGCATTTCGGAAGGAAATCTCATTGGAAATGGCCTTTTGTGCTTTGGGAAATCTTGTTGGGAAATGTGCCTGATGCACTCGTGGGGGCGCTGAGCTGCCTGGCTGTCACTGTCACAGGCTTGTCTAGAAGTGCTGAAAGCAGGGCAGCTGCACCCTGCTCTGTTAAGACGGAGATCAAGGCAGGACTGCATTGTCTACGTGTGTCCGTGAAGATGAGATCGCCCCAGATGCAGATGTTGCCTGAAATATCAACGCGCGGTGCCCCCTTCACGCCAGCAGAGAATCGGACCCCTGGAAATCTCAGTTTCCTCTTTGTGTTCACAAGCATGGTCCTTCTCTACTTAAAAACGGACCATTTTCCTGGCCACTTCTCAAAGACCGCCCCCACTCTCCCAGGTACTTGGGGAAATCTGTTCGTGATGTTTGAGGCTTGGCAAATACCAATGTCCTCGAGCTTAATTTGCTCATTTGCCCTTCTCAGCCAGCCTCTCCCAGCCATGGACACCACCTGAATCAGTCCCTGCCCGCTGCACAAAGGTACTGCATAAGGGGCCACCCACATGTGGTGGCTGACAACAGAGCTTCTTGCCACACGCTCAGTTTGGAAAAGATAATGATTGAAGGTTAAAATGTTTTCCCTCCCACAATTCCATTCACCTTCTCATACAGAGGTTTTGGGGACACATGCATGCACACACATGCACACACACCCAAGTCAACATCTGAAACCCAGGTAAGCCCAGTGTGGGTCAGAAATGATACCTGACTGAGGGTTTCCAAGAGGAGCAGAATGTTTCAGAAGAGCTAAGACATACAGTCACCAACAGGGCAATCCTTGCTCAAGGTTCGATGCTTGAAAAGAACATTTTGGAAAAAGGGACTAGAGGCCATGAAACAAGGTTTCTGAGGAACCACAAGAAGGAAAAATGTTTTTCGCTGTCTGGAGGGGATTCCTGATTTCCAATTCATCTGAGACAAATTAGTTGATAACACTGCGCTGAAGACTGAGATAGTGGGGGACTTTAAAGAAGCTCTCTTAAAATGAGCTTCTTTCCTCCCCCTCCCACCCCTGTATCACCGCCCTGGTGGGAGTAGGAAGCCCAGCCTTGCTCCTGGAGAGCTGCTGCCGGATTTGAACCATCAAGCCTGTGGGCCGCAGCCCCACACACAACCACTGCACCACCAGGGCTCAGCAAAATGAGCTTCTTAATATAAAGAATTACGCCAGAATTGGTCATCCACCAAAGACATGGGTCATGTTCTCAGCTCCTCTCTTTGGAATCAAAACAAAAATGAAACCAAAGCACAGTTGAAATTACCTGGCCCTTGGAAGCAGACTGGCACCGATCCCAATAAAATGCTCCATATTTACTGGGCAAGCTTGAGCCAATCACTTAAAGTCTCTGGACTCTAGTTTCCCCATCCATAAAATGGGTCTAGTGCTTATCACGTGGTACTGTTGTTGCTTCTTCCCATCGGTTGGGCCATCTGCCACTTCTGGGGACCACCTGTATCAGAAAACAAAATGGGGCATGGTCTGCACCCTACTCTGATGTCTGGGAAGTTTGAGTTTAGGGGTGTGGCCATCGGGTCAGCGGATCTCCTTGAGGGTCATCCTGGCTCTCATTGGCCCTCTATCAAGTGGGATGTCCTTCTCCAACTAGCTGTGCCTCCTGGGGGCACAGAATATGGGAATTAAAGACTCAGCCCCTATTCGGGGATCCATTGAGTGTTCACTGACCAACTTCAGAAGCAGATCACCAGGTCTTTCTTCCTGCTCCATCCAGGTCTGGAAACTTGTCCACCACGGGCAACCCAAGTGGTATTGAAAATGACAGTGGCGTAGCTTCCAGCATCTCAGCAACATACCAGCCACCACAGACAAGCTGGTTCATGGCGGTGGCCATAACAGGAAAGGCAGTAATCCAGGCAAAACACCACACGCATATTAATTCTCTCCTTCCTGTACGCTCCGCTAGGACCACCAAGCATTAGTTCATTACTTTGCATGGCCTTGTGAAGAGCCCCTGAGGGAGCCATTAAAAGCCAATCGTCTTGGATAATTTCTTTTTTCTCCTTCTTTCCATCTAGCGGGGGTGGGGGTGGGGGAGTTGAAAGATGGTGTAGATGTCAGAGGTAATGAGAATCTTGTGCTACACTTTCCTGATCCTTGAGATGGATCTAAAACTGAACTATCTGGGGGGGGGGGGGGGGGGGAAGCGGCACAAGGTGGGATCAGGTAGTGTCTGTGACAGCCAATGTTGACGGGCACACACTGCTGTCTGCACTGTGGACACGAACTCATTGACACTTTACAGCATTTGGAGGTAGGTCTTGTCATCAGCCCGGTCTTCCGGATCAAGACACAGGCGGAGTGAGGCCACGGAGCAGTGGGTGGCTAGGCTGAGATTTGAAGCCTTGTCATCTGCCCCCACATCTGAGTGCCTCACTGCCAAGCTCTCTTAGTGACTGGTGACCTGCACCGGAGTTGGCTCTCATTCCGGATACACTGAAGTCGTGGACTTACGTGGCTCGTGGATGGGGTCTTAGAGCCTCTAAAGTGGTTTTTGTTTCCTTTTTAGCTGTTCAGTTGTTCATCAAAGTCTAGAATGGAGCCCAGGATCTATGGTGACCCAGAGTAAGTTGTCGGCAGCGAACCAAAAGATTGGTGGTTCAGAGCCTCCCAGAGGCAAGGCGGGAGAAAGACCTGGACTCTCGGCGACCCCTGTGAGTCTCTGAGCTTGGAACTCTTTACAGGAGTTGAAAGCCCCATCTTTCTCCAGCAGAGCAGCTGGTAGTTTTGAACTCTTGAGCTTGCAGGAGAGAAGTGGCAGTCCCCTTCAGAAAAGATCTCAGCCTTGGGAGCCCGGTGGGGCAGTTATCCTCTGTCCGCCGGAGCTTGCTGGTCGTCAGGATCGAGTGGATGGCCGTGGATTTGACCCAGATGCTGTCGTGGCGCTGGTCAGCTTGGGGCCCCGCAGAGGAGGGAAGCAGCAGAAATCTGAGTCGGAGGGCAACAGGGTCACCACCCTACTCTAGAAGGAAGGAATGCTTGGGGTGTCCTTCTGGGCAGAAGAGGCTGGTACTCATGGCGCTGGGTCACAAGGATGAGACTGTGGACGGGGTGGCACCATCTGTGAGTGGATTGAAAATCAGTAAAGTGCATGCTTGAGAAAGGTGACCTCACAGAGCCCAGAGTCTATCTCCATCTTCCAACTAGAAAGAAGAGTCAAGAGGTTCAAAGCTGAGTCTGATGGGGAGCGGCCAGGATGGTGCCCGCCATGTCTCTGGGAACGTGGGGCCATCCTGTCACGTGTCACGAGCTCCACAGCCCGGTAGGGCGGGGGCAGGTGGGAGAGCAAATGCTTTTTTAATCTCCTCACACGATCCAAAGTTGGCCAGACGCGCTGCTTATGAAAACGCTTGCTCACAGCCGCCTCTCATTTGATAGGCTTGTGAAAGAGAACCCCTCCTGGACTTCGTCCCACAGAAATTGGATGAATGGTTGATGACAAGTGTTACAAGCCATCCCTTCTCTCACAGGGAAATGAGACTGGCTGTGAGGCCCAGAGTCCTCTCCCTCCACCCCCACCCCTGCCACCGAGCACTTTCCACCCACCCATTTTTTTAAAAGACCTTTGTGGAATCTGCTAAGATGGGGGCAGGTTCACCCAGTTAGCCGGGGCGGGGTGGAGAGGGGCGGGTAGAGTTGCTGGCACAATTGTTCATGCTCTGAGATGCCTGGCAGCTCCGACATCACCCTCTCCAAGGAGAGGCCTCCAGCCGCTGGGTAAGGCAGGTCCTTGCCATAGCTGATTGACCAAGGGTGGAACACTTGATCTAATCAGGGTCAATCAAAATCTCTTTTAAAATCTCACTAAGAAACATGGAGCCCCCAAGCCTTTGTGGCTCCAGAGAAAAGTCACACAGACAGCCAGAGACCATGTGAGGACCCTGAGAAGAAGGAGGCTAGTCTTGGTCTGTGCTCCCCCACCTGAGCCTCGTCCCCCACTATCCACATCCTGAGACATCTACGTCCTTGCAAAATGAATTCCCTCTTTTAGCCCCCATTCTTTTCTACCCTGACTGAAGAGTTCGGTGTTTCAGAGAAAAGATCATGGTAAAACTTGGCACCTGTGGCAGTTACATCACATCTGGTGTCAACTTGAGACTATTAAGAGTGAAGGCGTGGAGTTTGCCTGTCAGGTAGCAGCCTGATGACCACATTTGGAGGCGCTGCCGAGATAAATAACTCACTGGAGGCCAGAGAGACACTCTCCCTGTGACACATTCATGTAGACAAGCCACGTGGAACTACCCTGATAGAGCCAGAGCCCTAAAGCAGGAGGAGCCACATGGAGACCCATGCTAGTGTGGGTGTGCTTCCACTACCACTGGATCCACAAGACCTTCCCACTAATCTGTGATCTTCCTGCATTAGGTGACACTGCATGACTACATGACTCTAAAGAGGAATTTATGGACTGGTATCGACATATGAGATAATAGCAGATGTATGGACATGATCTGGACTAGGATGGGATGGGTTATTTTCTTAATGTACAATTGCTTTTCGATAGAAAGTTCTCTTACGCACAAATAACCCATTGGGGCAGTTCTGCCCAGTACTCTGGAGTCACAATGAGTCCTACAAACTTGGGGGCAGTGAGTTTTGTTTCTGTTTCTCATTTGAAGGGTCATCATTTCTTCTGACAGTAGGGGTGTCAGTGATATCTTATCGCACGCAGACCAGGGAGAGTTTGGGTTTGGAGCCACAGAGGCCCTCCTGGAGAGCACAGCAGAATGAATACCACCAGCAGTAATTCGAGTGGACGAGGGAGGGCCAGGCACCACAAGAATGTGTGGAGCCAAGAGATGTCCTATCAGTCTGAGATCAGAACGCTGCCCCTTGGGGGAGTGACCTCCTTGTGTGCTGTCCTTCACCTTCAGTTGCTCAAAGCTTGAAGTCCCAGGAGAGAGGATCTGGTGAGCCAAGCTTGGGCCAGCACGACCCCTCAGCAGACAGCACGGACCTCGGTCCTTCCATTGTGTGGTGAGGGTGTCACCAACAAATGATCTCCCCGACACTCCCATACTGGGATCTCTGAGAGGAAACCAGGCAGGTTCTAAGGAAAAGGAGATCACGGGTAGCCAAATGATGCATAGCCCTTTTTCTACGTGTCACTCACATCAAGATCACTGTGCTGGATTAATAACTTTCTGCAGCCCTCCCGAGGATGTCAGGCAGGGGACATGGTAATAGAGTGACCTAGTAGCATAGTCAATTATGGGTTGGACTGTGAACCACAGGATCAGCAGTGCGAAACCACTAGCCCCTCTTTGGGAGAAAGATGAGGCTTCGTACTCCTATGAAAAGTTACACTCTGGGAAACTCACAGGAGCAGCCCTCCCTACCCCATAGAGTCACGATGAGTCGGAAATCAACTGAATGGCAATGAATTTGGTTGAGATGAGTTGTTGAGTGTATTAGAAAGGCAGATCCCTACACAAGCCTCCACAGTTCAACTTTGGATTCAATAGAACTCTGCTTCCAGGCCTCTTGCTTGGCTTGTACCATAGCCATCAAGTCCATGCTGCTTCATGGCAACCCCCTGTGTGTCTGAGTGGGACTGTACTCCATAGCGGTTTCAAGACTGCAATCTTTCAGAACTTTTCTTTTAAGACATCTCTGGGTGGGTTCAAACCACCAGTCTTTCTGTTATTAGTTGAACACTCCATGGTTTATATCATCCGAGAAGTCTGGGGATGAAGAAGACTTTTAATAAGCTATTTCCATGATATTAATATAACTACACACAATTATCAACACTCCCCCACCACAGAGACCTCATTTCATACCTGAATGAGTCAATGTTAGGTGGTAGGCTGAGGAGGGAAGGAAAAGTAGGCTGTGTATTCCTGACACCTCTTAAATACTTTGCTATCTCACATTGGTAGATGGGGGACCACGGAGTAGACTGACAAGCTCATAAATTACCGCTCCTCGCTAACGGTACCAAGGTCTTGTTTTCTTGATAGGGTAATTGGCATTGATGGCAGAGGCTCTGTGAACTTAAAATTGTGCTGTTCACCTGACAAGGACCTTGACCTTGTCACCTCCCTGCTCCACTTGTTTGCACAGATGACATGCATTGTGTGAGTGCAGGCAGCCCCGGGGTGACAAATGTCCAGATTGCAAAGTTAAAAGCTGCAAAGCCCAAAGTATTATAATTTTGAGGCTCAGACTGGGGTGGCTAAGAACAAATGGGCCCTCCTTTTCAAAGCCCATCAAGATGTTGTTGTTACTGTATCAAGATGTTAAAGATGTTTTCATGGTTTGGGAAGATTCCAATTTTTTTTTTATCCTAGAAAGGTATGATAGAGGCTGTAAAATAAGACAAATATTTGACGAGCTGACAAGTCACAATGTGAACCATTAAAACTCAAAGGGTTGGAATTTGTTCATAATCCAGGGAATGTATTATCCAGGGACATCAATTAGAGCCGGCTGAGAGCCGGGGAAGGCTGCATTGCTAATTGGAGCATCATTCTAAGTCTTCCAAGAAGCTGAAAGAGACCGTGTCAACCGTGAAACCCCAGAAGTGACTGACAGAGGGTGGGCACGGGCTGTCACCCCCTCCGGAGTCTGGGGGTCCGAGCCTGCAGGCAGGCGACTTTACTGAGTCCCCGGGCATAGGAGCTGCTCTGATGTGACCTTGGCGGGAACAGTCTTTCCCTTCTCTCGCGGGGCCGTGACTGTCCCATGATGACTTCGGGGGCGTCCAGGGGCTCCCAGCTGGCCTGACTGAGCCCTGGAGCCCCTGCAGCCCGAGGGACAGACAGGCCGGACACACAGCCCCCTCGACTTCATCCCCAGCGTCTCCCGCGGGAAACAATGTCCCGCCCGTGCCGGGCGGAGGGACCCACGTATCCGTCCGTCTGTCCATCTTCCCCCACGGCCCGGTGACTGACTCCAGCCTCCGTGCTGAGACGGTGACACGGGCCCCTGAGAGCGGGGTCACCCTCCCTCGGCGCCCTCCACGGCTCCAGACACTGCAGAGGCTTCTCTGCCCCCAGCGCTGGATCCAGGCTCAGGCCCGAGGCCCAGATGGCGACCCTGCCTACGACTTCCTGTCGGACTTCCTGTTTCTGCAGAACGGTGACCTCTGCCCCAAAGGAGAGCTCTCCCACCACAGCCCAGTCCAGCTTCTCCCCCAGGGGGTGGGTGGGAAACTGGGTCCCTCCAAAGATAGTGCCCATCCCTTATGCCCCACCCCCACATCTCCACCCTGAGCCCCTCAGACTGCCAGGCTGACCTCACCACTGGACACTCCAGGCTCCTTGGGCACCTCAGGGCCTTCAACGCCACCCCATCCTGGGCTGCCCCTGCCCGCCCCCCAATACCTGCATGTCACCTGGCACCTGTCAGGGTTCACATGACGTGTCAGGAATCCCAGGCCTCTTAGCTCCCCGACCCAAGGTTTTCACCGTAGTGTCAGGTTCCCTACGCTCCTCTCAGGAGACCATTGTGCCTTTCCTCCCCACCAGGCCACAGCCCTGACATGAAGTCTGCCGTCTGAGGGCTGCTCACATGGGTGGAAAAGCCATTTAAAGTCAATCCAGGCCTGCTAGGGACCGCAGTTCTGCAGGTCACCGTGACTTTCTTCCTACCTGGCATTTTGTTTTTGATCTCAGAGTAGACCGGGCTCAATGGTGATTTTATGCCTGTGGCCTTTCAGAGACAGACCACCCAGCCTTTTTTTGGAGGCAGCTCTCCATGATTAGAACCGCCAACATTTGGATTTGAAACAACCTGCTTAACCATTTGCACCACCCAGAGACTCCTACCTGAGATGACATGTCATTATTGTAGACTAGGGAGCCTTGTGAAGCCTCAGTTTCCTCATGTGTTAACAATTGATGTTGGAATTGGGTAACTCATGTGTGAAGTGTAGCGCAGTGAGCACATTGCTGGGCTTGGGTTGCTGATTAACTGAACCCTGACTTTCTTCCTTCCATTCTGTTTACTTCTCCTGGATATGACAACAAGCATCCCTGATGGTGCCATGGGTTTAAGCTTTGGGCTGATAACTGCAAGGTTGGAGGTTCCAGGGTTCAAACCCACCAGCCACTCCTGGAGAGAAAGATGAGGCTATCTGCCCTGGTAAAGACTTACAGTCTCCCAAACCCAAGGAACAGTTCTATTCTGTTCTATAAGGCCATTGTGAGTGAGAATCAACTCGGTGGCTGTGGGTTTCTAGGGCAGAGACAGGTGCTCTTCAATCTGTCAGGATTTTGTGCTTTAGGAGTTTGGGGGCCAGGGCTGTCTGTCATCCCCATATCACACAGCAGCATTGGGGACACTTTTACATGTCAACCAGGCGGTCAATGGCTCCTTCCTAACCAGAATACCTGTACTTTTTGGATTTATTTCATTGCATTTTTTAATTAAACTCCCCACCAACACCAACACCATTTTTTAAACTGTCACAGCGACAGGAAATTCAAAGAGAAACCCTGCACCCATCTGCATATGACGCCCTCTTTATTTCAATCTCTGGCTGGAAGTCTTGGCCCACTGGATTCAGTATCTGTCACCTCTTTTGTAGTGCGTGTGAAGGGGGGAGTCTTTTTTTTTTTTAACCAAACCTTTTGAAATTATGGCACAAACAGCATGACATCTCATCCCTAAACCTTTCAGCCTGTGTGTCCTTGAGAAAAAAGGACCATACCTTCCAAACCATATTGCCCCAAAGATATGTCACGTGGATGCAGAAACAGGACTCCACCATCAACAGCCCACGTTGAGAGCTTCACTCTGAATTCTAGGGTCCTACCGATAAGGGTGTGCAGTATTTGGTTGTCATGACTATTTCATCTCCCGGAGCAAAGTACCCTCCTTCTCTGTCTGCATGAGAGTGACATCTCTTAAGACTCCAGGAAGTTATTTTGGACCAGATGGCATGAGGGGGACCAGGAGGGCACTTTAAAGGGGTACTGAAGTTGAAGCACGTGTTGGCAAACGCTAGTGATGTCTGCGCAGGGGAAATGGAGGGGGATACATGGAGGAAGGCAGGCAGCTGTGTGTTCACAGTGGTCCTCATTAAAGATGCTTAGGGGAGGGCCAGTGCTTCTTTACAGATCGAGATACTTAGTCAATGCCCACGGCAAGAGAGTGAGAAACCAGCGCAAGCTCTTGCCAATGCAACGACTGGCTCAGGTGGCATCATCAGTAGACGGATGCCAGAACCTCTTAGAGGGTGGGGAGGAATTTGGGGACCAGGATATCCACAGGGTCCCACAGTACCACCCCCCGCAGCATTCACTAGGTGCGAAGAGGGAAAGAGGTCTTTGGCGGGGGAAAATCTAATGAGCAGCCAGGCACCCAAACACAGCACTCTATGGGTGCAGCCACCAAGGTGGTGGTGACACAACCTCTCCCAGCCAGCTCAGCAGTCTGCCTTCACGGACCTCACCCGGAAGCTGACAGGCACCCCTTGCTCTGAGCTCGGCTTGTGCAGGCCTTGGGCTGGGTACCAGCGACGCAGGGATGCAGGGATCTTAGCCCTCCCCGGTAGGGAGGATGCTTAAGACTCTGTGTCCCTGGGGTCTTACGCATTTCGAAATGGTCCAAAGTGATTGCAAAAGCCACAGCTGTATTTGTGGTTTTCTTCCCGGGACAGAACAAGGTGGGCGGGTTTCAGAAAGCTCCACCTCTTAAGGGTGGAGTCACCCAGAGAGCAAGCTTCCGGTGCTGGTCCTCTGAAGACTGCCGGTGACTCCAGCTACGGGGCTGTGTCTATCAAGGCTGCCATCAGGGAGCGTGACAGGGGTGACACCAGCCGGCGACTCTCTGGAGGCAGTGGCAAAGCCACCACTCTAATGAGGAAGCTCATTGCTAGCAAACTGTCTCTGCAGGTTTCGAGCCAGTCTGTCTGTAGGAAACCAGATGGCCTCATCTTTCTCCCAGGTAGCCACTGGTGGCTTTGAACCGCAGACCTGGCAGTCAGTAACCCAATGCTTAGCCCACTGTGCCACCAGGACTCCTTCATAGAGTCCAGGCCCCTCCCAGCTCTGCTGCCTTGGCAAAGCCAGCTCTCCCCTGACCAGCAGCAGCCGGCTCTGAACTGGCCCAGGGAGCAAGGGGAGGGCAGGGCCTGCCACAGTGAGTTATCCTCTTGCCCAGAATTTGGGGCTCTTTCAGGATTCTAAACATCCACCTGAGAAGCCTGGCTCCATAACTTCATTCATTGCCCTAGCAAACAGCTAAGGAGCCGCCTGCATGCCAGCATCGTTCTGGGCCCTGGGGATACCGCAAAGGACAAAAGAGAACAAAATCATGCCGGAATGACAAGAAGTCACTGGTGCTGGGGACAGAATATTATGGCTTTGACTTGGAAATGCCTTGGGTTTCACAACCTGTTGGAAAGGCTTTAAAACACACACACACACACACACACACACACACACACACGTAATCTTTCTTTGAGAATAGACCTGCAAGTTGAAACTTCCCAGGGAGGCGTTTCTAGTTTTTGGGTACATCACTCTGAAATTGGCACCTTTGAAACTGAGTGCAGATGTGTTTGCTTGTTGGTTTGTTTTTTTTTTTTTTTCTAATTGCTGCTTCAAGCTCAAAGGAAGTCCTCAAACTCATTGCCATGCAACCGATGGTGACTCAGCACGAGCCTATCAACTAGGGTAGAACTGCCCGAGTGGGTTTGTGTGACAGCAAATCTTGACCAGGGCCCAAAGCCGCATCTTTCTTGTGAAGAGCTGTTGGTGGTTTCAAACTTCTGACCTTGGTCATTAGCAGGGAGTCGCCCAGTACACTGCCAGGGCTCCCTTTTCTTACCATTGGTTACAAATGAATTGGCTTCAAATAGCTCACCACGACCTGATGCTAAACAGAGGGAAGCCTTGCTTGGTGTCCCGTTATCTTCGCAGCCATGGGCTTGTTTGAGTTCAGTGTTGTGGCTTCTGTGCCTACCCACCGCAGTGAAGGCTATGCTTATTTGTTAGCCATCCCTCTCCTTTACCAAACGGTACATCTTTCTCTCATGACTGCTCTTTCCTGAGGACACGTACCAAATCAGCGAGCCAAACTCTGGTCATCTTCGCTTCTAAGGACCACTCTCGTGACCGCACGTACTATCTGTCTCCATGAGGCGTGCACCCCATCCCCTTTGGTAACATAGCCCCCTGTCGTTCAGCTGACACGTGGCAGTCCAGAATGAGAATATCATCCCCTGCCTCATTGACAGCTATGTGGGGTCACATGACTAAGTGCTGCCCAATGAAATGAAAGAAGAGAGCCTGGCCAGGTGGTGTGCACGTAGGGGAAGGTGTTTCCAGCTCGGCGTCTACCTTTGTCTCCCAGGCAGGGAAGCAGCCAGGGGTGCAACAGTGGCCAACTGGGTGAAGTCAATGACCTAAAGAAGGTGGAACAGAGGGAGAAGGAGTCCGGGGCCTGTGAGGTCCGTGAAGCAGAGGTGCTGTACCAGCTTGACCAGGAAATCAACATCGACATTGTGGGAGCTGCTCCCTCAATTGCAGCAGCGGGAGCTGGATCGGAACTCGCTAAGATGCTAAGACACTGGATGAAGATGCGTGGACACTCTGATATGAGCCACAGTACCTGGACCTTCCCAGACGTTTTCCATGCAAACCAAGTTCAGGCTAAATTGGTAGATTTCAGGGTCTTAAAACATTAAGGGGGTGGGGGGATATGTAAGAATCATTTCTATTTTTATTTTGAGTTGCAAAATAGAGTCTTGGGAAGATAAAAGGTATCCCACCACCGCCGCCCATGTCACACACCCCGGATATTAAAAGTTGATTTTCGGACTGAGCCCCAGTGGCGTAAGGGGTTGAGTGCGGGACTGTGGCCCGCAGGCTTGGCGGTTCAAATCCAGGGGTGGCTCTCAGGAGCAGCAGTGGGTAGCACCCATGACCACCAGAGGCAGTGATGCCCCCCCCCAAAAAAAGTTGATTTTCCTACTCTCTCTGTGCAAATTCATGGTCTGCACCAGACACACAATTTATTGGCACACAGGCCACGTGCCGACAGAAAGTGTCTTGTGACAGCACGGTCTGGGTCTGTACCGTCCTTGGGATTTGAACTGGTTTTCAATCATGAAAAGTTAGAACTCAGACTGCACAGCCACGCTCCTAACAGCATCATTCACAGCAGCCAAGAGATGGAAGTCGTCCAAATGTCCATTCGGAGATGGACGTACAAATAAAATGTTTTACTCATCAAACTGGCCCGCTACATCATGGACAAACCTGAAAACATGTCTTGGGGGTGTTGTCAGTCCTGTGCCAGGCTCCAATGGGCGTCATAGTGGAGCCCACACTGTGCAGCCACTGAGTCCCTTCATCTTCCAGAGAGGGGTCCTCTTCTTAGCTGGCCTTCCGCTTGACTGAGCACCACGTCTCCCCAGGGACTGTCCTCCCCTGGTCACATGCCCAAAGGATTTGAGATGAAGTCTCCCCATTCTCGCTTCCAAGGAGCATCTGGCTGTACGGTTCCCACAAGAAAACATTGGACTGATGAAAATAAGTTGGACACAAAGAGGCAAATAGTTCAGGAAACCACTTACATGGACTGTCTAGAACAAATACATAAAGACAAAAACTGATTTTCGGGGGGTGGGGGGCAGGGGACAAGGGGAATGTGCTCCAGCATTTCCGTTGGGGGTGATGAAACCCTTTGTTAAGAGATCGCTGTGAGGATTCCGTACCAGGGCGAATTGGCTCATGTCATTGAATTGCACACGGAGAACTTAGAAAATAGTTCAAATAGCAAACATCGTATGTATTTTACTATAATAAACGTCTCTAAACTCAGAATCACTCCTATATGGAAATCTAGATTTTCAGCTTCAGCGGGGTGGGGGTGGGGAACCAAAGATAAAGGGAACTAGACCTACTTTCCACTGAGCAACTCTTGACGTGAGACTGTCTTCTTGGGAGTAGACGGCATCTCCAACCCTCCACGCTGCCCCACACTCTGCCACTGTTCCTGACATGAGGACTCGAGTGCCGTGTGTCCATCCGCTCGCTTAGACGCCCCAAGAAGAACATCCTTCCTGGTCAGTGAGCGAAAGGAAGACTTTCGCCAAGATGGACAACGGCTGCAGCCATGGGCTGAAGCAGAAGGACGTGTGTGAGGACTGTTTCATGGGAAGGACAGGCTCCGGAATTGCCCCTCAGAAGAACCACTTGGACTGAGAAAGCACAGTTGCGAGGCCAAGGACCCGCAGAAGCAGAAGCAGGAAA
>PVJH01017534.1:0-47501 GCA_004026705.1 Nesogale talazaci | reverse complement strand
CTTCTGAACAATAAACGGTGGGAAAGTGGTGTTGGGAGGCGCTCTTTCCGCCCCCCGCCCCCGCCCCGTGGCTCCCAGGTCGTGGGGGGCGGGTACACCTCGCGCTGGGCAGGCGGGCCACTGCCCTGTCCATGGAAACCAGGTGGGGGCCACGGACGCCATCCAGACATCCGGAGAGCCCCGCCGAAGGGAAGGCCGGCCGCGCGGAGAGAGGCGATCGCGGGGCCGTGAGCAGGCCTTTCTGCCGCGGCGCCTTCAGGCCCTCACCCGGCGGCTTGTCAGCCAGCCACCGCGCGCCCCCGCCGCTCACGCAGCCCGGGCGGGCCCAGCGCAGCGCGGGACTCGGGTTTTAATAACGCGCGCGAGCGTGCATCTGAGCCAGCAACAGCCCGACAGGAACATGTCCGCCTCCGCATAAAGCGAAGTCACCTTCACGAGCTACTGTACGTTGCGTTTTGGCGACCTGGTGGGGCGCCCGCCCCGGGCGACCCCAGAGGACAGGGGTTGGGGTGAGGAGGGGCGCGGTTCCAGGCAGAGGGGACAGGGAGGGCCAGAAGACTCCCCTGACTCGACTGAGGCCCGCAGGCTGCAGCAGTGGGGGTCGTGGCCGGGCCTCGTCGGTGTGAGGCGAGCGGGAGTCCCAGGACAGGCGTGCCAGCCGGGCCACGTGCGGGCCGGGAGGCAGGAGTGGCGTCTCGGGCCAGTCGCCAGGGCCTGCGGGAGGGCCCTGGCCGTGCAGCTCTGCAGGCACACCTGGGCGAGGAGACCTTCCAGAAGCACCAGGTAGGTGGGCACTAGTGGACAAGACCCCTGGGCTACTCCGGGGGCAGGCGAGGTGGTCTCGGGAGGAGGCCGGGTGCTCCCTCGGGCCGCAGAGGCTGGGCCGGGGGCGGGGGTGTGGCCAGCTCCCGGCTTAGCCCTTCAGCAGGGGCTAGGGCGCTTGCATTAGTCGGTCATTTAAACGCTAACTCTGGCAGGGTCTGCATCTGTTGTTTTTCAAAGGTGTGAGGTGACATTTGAGGAGAGGTTGGCACTTAAGAAGTCACCCAGGGGCTGAGCCCCGGGGGCGTAGTGGTTGTGCGCGGGACTGCGGCCCACGGGGACGGAGGTTCAATTCCAGCGGTGGGGCTGGGCCTCGGGGTGGAGGGGTGGCCGTGCTGGGGCTGGAGGCCAAGCTTGGCTCAACAGTTAAGCGGAGGGCTTCCCCCCGCCCCCGCCGCCGGCCCCTCCACCGAGGTATTATTGCTGGGCAGATAGCAAAGGCTCTGACCTCACCCAGGGTACGGGGCATTGTGTCAGTCATTTAAACCCTGGGGGGGGGGGGGAACAAGGGGCAGTTAAGAGGCACCAGAGGACTCACCGCTTCACCTGCAGTTCCAGATGGGCGGTGAGGAGATGGAGCTTAGACACCAGGAAGAATTTTCTAGCACAGCAAAGGTTAGCCAGGTCTAGGGTCCCTGTATTAGTGTTGTCAGTGCACCCCAGGAAACACTCCCTGGGGCCGCCAGGCATCCCTGTGCACTGCACTGCATCTCAAGGCTGGGTTTGGCCAGCCTTGGGATGGGGACCAGAATGAGTGCCACCTGGTGGGTGGGGTGGGGTGGGGTGGGGTGGGGTGGGGTGCTGGGCCCTATCCAGCAGGACCTCAGCCGCCTCCAAGGAAACCGTCTCCCCCTGCTTGGGCAAAGCCACAGGCAATTGGCAGCCATGGTAGACTTCCAGGTCAGGGACATCCCCTCCCAGTGCGGGGTGGGGCAGGCAAGCATTGTGGTCCTCTCCATGGCCAGCTCCCCAGAGTGGGCCAGGGGAGAGGTGTCCCCACTGACAGTCCCTCCGCACCAGAGGGCAGCAGTGCTGAAGGGAAGTGGGGAAGGGCTCCGGCAACACAGGGTGAAGTGGGGCAGTTTGCACTCCCGTGCAGTAAGCAAGCTGGTCCAGCACTAGATTAACAAAAGGGCTGGTATCGGCGCCACCCAGAGGCTCCTCCGGGCAAGGGGGAACCGCTTCCTCAAGGCCCAGCTTGCAGCCCCACCGAGGCCCTGGGAGCGGAATCCACAGCAGCCAGGGCCGTCTAACCTTGTTTGGTAGGGCGCCGCCTCAGCCTCTGGGCTGCTTTTGCCCCAGTGGGGTTATTTGGAGGCCAGTAGGGCAGGCCCGGGCCGTGAGGCGTCAAGCTTGGTTCAGAAAATAATGTGTGGGCGCTGAGCCCCGCTGGCGTAAGTGGTTGAGAGCGGAACTGCAGCCGGGCTTGGCGGTTCAAATCCAGCGGTGGCTGAGTAGTGCCCACGACCACCAGAGGCAGTGATGCCCACAAACAAAAAAAAGAAAAAAATGTGTGGGGAGGGATGCCACAAGTCTCACCCTCAGCTCGGGGGTTACAACTGGCCGTGCCCCCCCTTGCCCTCCCAGCTCGGACCGTGTAGGAAGCTCAGGCTGTGCCTTCTCCGGCATGGGCTGGGGGGCTGTGAGCGTTGCTGCCCCCGGTGTCACCTCTCCCTCTTCCTCAACCACGGTGAGACTTGCGGGCCGGCCCCTGCCCGTCACAGTGCCCCCGCACAACAAGGATTTCCTGAGGGTGAGACATCCCCGGGGAACCTGCTGGCCCAGTGTGGCCTTCTGAAGGCCTCCCCCAAGAACCACTCCAGGCTGGTCACCTAAGATTTTTTTTTTTTTGGAAACTTTTTAATAGTTATTGAATGTTCTACAGTTTACAGTAATTATCATAGTTACAAATTCTTGGCTTCAATCTTTCAGAATGATCACTATCTGATCTTCAAAATAAAACATAAAACCCAAAAGAACCCAAAAACAACAAACAAAACCAGATTTACACTTCATCCACACACAAGGCCGGGGCTTTCCTTTCCGATCTCTCCACTCCAGTCTGGGTTTCAAAAACACCTATAAGTTCTTTGATCAAACTACGTGGAAGACACCGGTCAAAGGTTTTTAATCATTATTATTTTAAATGATTTTATTTCTTTTTAAAATGTGAATTCCAATAAAATTTAAAAATTAGACTCCAACCTGTAGATTAAAATGAATTAAAAAATACAAAATCATATACAACGCTCTCACAGGGGTGTCACATGCCACGAGGACAGGTTTCTGTCATGTGATATGAAAACAGGGACACAGAAGCCTTGAAGGGGACAGACCCTTAGACCTTTAAGGGTCATCATGGACAATCCCGAGCTGCTCGAGGCCCAGCCTTGCCAGCCCGTTAGCAAGGAGGAAGTGGACCCACACCACAATCTGGGTGACCCAAAGGCAACCTTGGCCAGGCCCACTCTTCCCCTGGCCCTGGGGAGCAAGGGTGGAGCCTGGAGAGGCTGGTATGGTTGGGGTCAGACCCAAAGCTGACTTCGCCCATTGGCTGGCCTGGTACTTTTCTGGAAGGAAACCCCCTGGCTCCCAGGGGCTGGAAGGGTGCAGGGCTTTACTGCCACATCGGGGGCACCCCGGGACTCTGAACACAGCCATCAGCTGCCCTGGCTGGTTTTGTGGCAGCCAGCCCCCGAGCCCCTGGGCTCCTCTGGCCTCCGGGCTGGCCTCAACAGCATGCAAGATGGCACCTACCCCCTGGGGAAACTGAGGGAGAGGGGCCCCATGGAATGTTGACAATGTCCTGCCAGAACTTTACATTCTAGGCCCTGGAACAATGTTATGCATAATTTTAAAATACTTTTTGAGGGCAGGGAAAGGATAGTCCAGCAGCCAGCGTTGCCTGCCTGTAGAAGCCTGAACTCGGTGGCCCAGGTGTGGAATTGTCTCTCTGATATCTAACTCTGCAACCCTGCCTTCTGTGGTGGGCTACGTCTGGGCCCCGTGGGACTGCACTTGCCCTCTCTGCACGCCTACCCAGTGAAGTGGTGCTGGGAGCCAGGGTATCCCAGCAGTCTCCACGTGCTTCTGCTCCCACATGACTGCTGTGGTGAAAACAAGATGACCGATCCAACCAGAACGCTGCTGAAGGCCATGACGCCCAGAAAGGAACCAAGAGACTCTGGGTGCTCCCTCTTGTCATAGAGACAAGGGAACGTGACAAGCTGGGCTCCGGTCCTGGCTCACCCAGTACCTTGCTGGGACCCTGGATTATGTCCCATCTGCACCATGAGGACACCAGGATTCAGTGTCCAAGGGGCCTGCCACACTTTTATGACGCTCCACCAAACTGCTTTCTGAAGACTCAGAACCAAGGCTGTCACTGCAAAGCTGCCGCAGCAGCACTCTGAATGTGGGATCACTTAAATTTGGATCTGTTTTAGTGATTCAGTGATGGGGAGGGCTGGGTAGGGAAGCATGGACGTCTCCTCACTCTCTCTAGCTCCTGGCTCTCACCGAGGAAACAAGCGGGCATCGGGTCATTCAGGCCACACCAGGTCCCCTTGAATTGTCAGTCAACTGGATGTGGGCAGTGACCCTGCTCTCTGGGGTCAGAAAGCTGGGGTACAGGCATCCCGGAGAGATGGTCTGTCCTTCGGAAGGCTGCCTCAGAGTGACCTTGCTGTCCTGGACAACACGGCCCGCCCCGAGTGTGTGGTTCAAATTGGGCCTCTGGTTGCCAATTCTCATTTCCTCAGCGCGGCCAGCTAGATATGTCCCCAGGGTTCTGCATCCAAGCAGAAGCTCAAAAACTTGCTCAATCGAGTGAGCCAAGCATCCCGGCTCTCCGGCAAGTCTTCCTCTGCTTTGGGGCAGGGCAGGTAGCCCATGCCTTCTTCAGACCTGTCACTGATCTCGGCTCTCTCACTTACAAATAGGGTGACTTTTGGCAAGTCTTCTAAGCCTTAGTTTTTTCATCTATGGACCAGGAATTTTGGCAACCAATGTAAAGCATTTTGTTCACCAGAAAAGCCCAACACAGGTGCACGTGTGGCCCCGCTGGATGCAATATGAAGTGGCTACATTTGGAAAAGAGGGCGTGCCCTGTGTGTGTGTGTGGGGGGGGGGGGGTGTGTCACTGAGACGGGAGAAGGGGCAGTAACTGTCCTGTCACATGGGGAAGAAATGAAATATTTTATTTTTTGTCTTCAAAACATGGCAAAAGCTTGTTGCAGGGTTTTACCCTCTGGGGACTCAAGCTTCCTTGACCCAGGCTGCTGAGGAGAGGACATCAGTCACAAGTGGGAGAAGCCTGGAGGACTGAGTAGCCGCGAGCGTCTCCATCCCTGCCCCTGCTCCCCACGCTGTGGTCCGTGGCAACGCAGTGGAGGGCATGGGTTGGAGTTAGGGTCTGGCATGCTGGTCCCACTTCGAAATGCACGCGGTCTTCCTGTGGACATGTTCTCTCAGCTGGCTCGCCTTCTTTAGAGGCCCTTCCAGCTCTGACCACCATCAGCCTGATGCTCGGCAATCCAGGAACTCCGGATGGCACTGCGACCTCCTTGGAGGCACACTAGGGCTCTCTTCTTCTGGGTTCAGGCCCTCTGCAGTGACTCCCCAAGCTTGGCCAGGCTTGTGGATCTCAGTCAAGGCGAGAGGGTGAGGCCTGTGAACCTCCAGACACGCCCTGAAGGGGGGGCACTGGACCCGGACTCTCTCTTTCCAGAGCGCAGCCTTTCAGGGCCTCTCCGATCCTGAGTGACATCCCAGGGCAAGCGAGCATGGAGGCTGTGTGTGGAGGGGAAGGAGACGGCACACGGACTTGGGCTGGAGTGGCTGTGCTTACTCTCAGAAAGCCACTTTACCTCTCTGATGTTCCCTGTCAGAGGAAGGCAGGGGAGGACGCCAGATCACAGGGCTGCTGGAAGGGTTCAGCCAGGCGATGGAAGTGTAATGGCTTTGTGAACTGTGAGGTCCTAGATATTAGATTTTTTACTTACTGATAGAGCCAAGTGACAAGATCCTTCCTAGATCCCCCTTCCTCTAAACTGTCCCACCCAAGCCCAACTGGAGGGCGTGGAGCTCCAGAAGGCGGCAGGTTCCCAGCATTCTAGTCAATTTCCTTTCCCTTCTACACCCAGGTGCCCTCAATGGCTGGGGCTGGTTCTCTCTCAGGGCTAGTGAATTAAAGGCTGTCAAATGTTTTGAAATTTATGAAGCACCCAACAAATGTACAGGTTTCCTATTGTTATCATCAATATTATTATTTTGGCTTTTTTTTTTTCAAACCCTTGACATAATCTCAAAAGACTTCACCCACCCATCCAAAACCAAGGCAGGTGAGAGGAGGTATTTGCCCCCCCCCCAAAAAAAAAGAAAGAAAGAAAGAAAGAAAGAAAGAGGATTAACACTGGAAAATGGTTTGTTTTTTTTCTTTCAAAATCGAAGCTCTTCAGCATCCCAGACTAACCAACTGGATTCTCTTACTGGGCCTGGCGCTCCCTGGAAGGCCAGGGGTGGGCCCCCAGGCTCTGGGCCAAGGACATGATGGGCTTTTACCCTCCTGGAAAGGACTGGGCAGCTCCTGAGGTCCTTCCAGCCCGAGGATCTGTTTCATTTTTTAGGGAGACATAGGGGGTAGAGGCAGGGGGATGCCCAAGTCTGATAAATTAAAAAATGGATACTGAAAAGTCCCAAATGCTGACAATGCTACCATTATGAACATTAAAATGCCAGCCTCCTGCCCCACCCCAGAGGGGCTACTGGCCCAGTCAAGCAAGCTCTGGAGGGCAGAGGCCCGTGCTGGGCAACCCAGGCCCCTGGAGCCCCTCCTCTCCCAGGTGAGCTGAGGTCTCCTGGGCCCCACCCTTGTCCCTCTCTCCTCTCCAGCTGAGCAGCTGGAGCGCCAAACCCAGGGCCTCTCCTCCTCAGCCAGCCCATGTGCTCCCCCTCCCGGGTTGGGAGCAGCCACAGGTTGGGAGGTGCAGGGTCTTCACAGCAGTTCTGAACGCTCTTTCTCCACTTCCATTTTCTTTTCCTGCCATCTGCCCCACGTGGCTTCCGCCCTGTCTTCACACTCTGCCTCTGGAGTCCGTGAAGCTAGAGAACAGGAAACAAGAGCCTGGAGGCTGTTCCAGAGGCGGCCAGGTGTGGGCACTGCTGACTTCGTTTTGTACAAACCAAGCCACTCCGTCCCTCAAAAAAAAAATAATAATTTTTGCAGGCAACATGCCCCTCTGGGAAGGCTGCATTTTCTACTCACTCAATGGGAGGCCTAGGGAAGTCCTTCCTTCTCTGAGCCTCGCTTCCATCACCTACCAAACAGGGGAATGGACGAGATGATTGCCAAGGTCCCTTCAGTTCCATGAGTCTATGAAATGTTTATTGCTATTGCTTTTCCTTCACTATCATGACCTTCAGAGCCGCCAGCACCCACCTGAAATATGGTCCCTTCACTTTGGCCACAAACGGCACAAGGTCACCGAGAGCCTGGTCTACTGGCCAGCCTTGTGGACAACCAGATGAGCCCTGGCCCGGGGAAGGGCCGGTGGGGAAGGGGGAGAAATGCCAGAGGTACCCATTCCCGTTAGGAGGGTGGGTCCATGAGGGCGCAGAGGCTGGGGACTGGATTACACGGCCTTCCAAGGTCTTGGGACACCAAGGTCCCAAGCACCCTGCAGCTGCTTGGCATGTCTGAGATCAAAATCATCTTTTGAGGAAGTGCCAAGCCAGTTTCTATCACTGTGCAAATCAGAAGGTCCAGGCCAATGTGGCCAGGGACCTTTCAAACAAAGCCAGCAGGCAAGTACCCGCTCCCTTCCCGCCATGCCCTCCCCCATGTCCTCCCAAGGAAAACCTGGTTCGCCAGGTTGCTCAGCCTGGTGTCATCAAGCGGCTACTCATCAGGGGAGTCTCTTCTCGGTTTGTTGCCATGGTTCTCTAACGAGATCTCATTTGTGTCAGGATGTGGTAATGTCCCCAACTAATCTGCTTAGGAAACTCCCACCCCCACCCCCTAAACAAAAACAATAACAAAAAGCCAACCCTCTAGAGACGTGGCCTGACCAACAGCTGAGTGCCTCCGAGGGACCTCAGGGCCACGTCTGTTTCTGCTCTTCAAATGAAACCCAGCCTTTGGCGGAACCATTGCAATAAACCCCACTGGCTGCTAGCCACTAGACCCGGATCCTGGGGCTGGGTGCTGGGGAGGTGCGGGGGAGGAAGACGACGAGCAGAGGGGGGTGGCTGGTCAGGGAAGAAGAGGGGCTGGAACCGGAAGGGCAGCCGGCTAAGAGGGGACAATCAGGAGAGGCAGGAGATTAGAAAAAGCAGCTTTTACAAAAATCAAAAACCAAAACCAAAACCACTAAAGATGCATAAAGTGACCCTTGCACTTCCGTTGTCTCTTCTTGCAAATAGAAGTGGTGCTGCTAGGGGACTGCTCCAGCACCGGTGTAAGACTTGAGTTGTTGCATACAATGTGTGACTCCAGATCTGGGGAGAGAAGGGGCAGTCGTCAGTGACAGGGATACGGCAGCCCCTGCCACCCCACTCCACCCCCACTTGAGGAGACCTCTGCATGCCCCACTCAACTTGGGAACCCCCCTGGGCCTTCCCAGGGGAGCTGCTATTTCCACCTGGGAGGGGGAAGCAGTGGAGGGCAGGGTAGACGGCGAGGTAAGGCAGCTTTCACACGGACACACAGACCTAAAGCCCTGGAGCTCACTGGTGCCGCCGAGGGCAGAGGGGAGCCTAGGGGTTGGGTTGGCTCAGGTTCTTCACTCTGCCCTGCCCAGAGCGCACATCTGATCCAGGTCTAAGTGCATCAGAGAGGGGAGCCCACAGTTCAAAGACGTCTGAGGACCATGGGGCAAAGAAGGGGGAGCTCAGAAGGTGCGGACTGGAAATTCAAGCCCCCATTTCCTTTTTTTAAGGTTAGGTGAGGTTGAACTGTGAGCTTATGTGTAAGAGAGAGTGAATGGTCCTTACTGCACAGCACATCCGGGGAAGGAATGGGAAGTGGAAATGTGAAAAGTGGCAGCTCTTTCTAGGAGTGCTGTGACTGGAGCCGGCACAGGCCCGCTGCTGGTCACTGCTGCCTGCTCACAGACAGACTCAATTCTCCAGCCCAAGGTGGGAAGCCCTTCCTTCACAGATACACCCTCCCCCACTTCCTCCTGGGCCCCACTCACTTGGATGGGCTGTAGCAGGCTTTACCAGTGCGGGGGCACATAGCTGTACGCAGGGGTGCCTTGGGCCCTGTATGTTGGCATGGAGACAGGGTGTGCCCCAATCGCAGTGTGCTGGGGTGTAGTCAGCAGGGTACCTGAGCATCCAGACAGAGAAATGTAAATGCCCCCAGCTGATGTAGGGCCCCTACCTGCCTGATGGCCTACTGTCTGTCCTTCCACTCTGCCAGCTCCGTGCCCTCCTGCTTGAGGGGCAGAACCCACCAATCTGCTCCAGGGCCCCCTCTTTTCTTGGTATGGTTCTCACAGTTACAAAGAGCACAACGAGTGGCGGCCATTGACAATTTGTGTCCTGTCCCCACTAACATGGGTCTCTTTGAGGGCAGCACTCTCCTCTGACCTCTCTCGGGTTCCCAGAGCCTCTACAAAGATGACGCTGATCTGGGGAAAGAGCAGTCTTTACAAGCACCCCACACTGGAGGCAGACACACCTGCTCTCTCCCTGGAATTCTCTTCCTGCAAAATCACCCTTGAGTCTCTAAAGGGTATTCATTGTCTTTTCCCCATGCTCTTTGTTTGAATCCCCAATAGCTATTTCTCCATGGGCCAACATATCCAGACTTCCCTAGATCGGTGTCCCTTTCTACTCTGCCCCATCCAGGGTCATCCTGGCTCCTCCTCTTACAGTGACTGACTGGCCAGTCCTCAAGACCCTCCCTGTTTCACAGGACTGCTCCTGGGCCTTCCTTTCTGGGTTTCCTGCTCCGCCAGGGTCCTAGTGTCCCTCTCTTCTCGAAACGACACCCATTTGATTCTGATGCAGCCTGCAGCCAGAGAGAATGTTTCATACAAACTGGTTCCTCCCCTGCTGAAACCCTCTCCCTTCACATGCTCACTGTGAGCGAGATGGGACTCAGAGGCACCAGAGGTGGCAGGGTAGAACTGCCTGCCCCTGTGTGGTTCTGCTGCTTCGCAGGAGTAACAGCCCTGTCTGTCCTGCAGAGCGACCAGGGGTTTCACACTTTTGGGACTTTTCAGATCACATGGTCAGGATGCCAGCCAGCAGTGTTCCTACCCACCCCTTCCCTAGCTCCCTGATACCTGAGGGCAATCAAGCCTCTCCACCATCTTATTAGTTCTGCCGACTGCTCCAGCCACCTTCCCAACACCCGGCCCGTGTTTTCTAGGGCCTCGATCATGTGCATGCTGTAAATAGTCCTCCCTCAGGGCCTTTGTGCCGGGACAGTCCTTGCCCCTTTCATCTATCTCTGAGCTTCTGTTCACCCTGTAAAGCCAGCTCAACAAGCCCTTCTCCATGGACATCTCCCCCCCACCCCGCCACACATTCATTGGGTCATTTCTCTGGACCCCATGGCATAGGTTTTCTCATGCTATGTTGTAGCTGATTCTACAGCTGGGTGCCGTCAACGGTGCCTGGAGGAGGAAGATGGCAATGGAAGCTGTCGCCTCACCTGCTGACATGGCCATGGTGGTGCCTGCCACCATGCCCATGGCCACCCCGTTGGTCCTGGGGGCAGCCACAGGTGCTGGGTAGATGGCAGAGGGAATGCTGTTGGGCTGGACGACCGTGGTGTGGTGGATGACGTGGGGCTGGGCAGCATACACCGGCTGTGTGTAGTAGGCTCCCTGGGGGAAAGAGACGAAGGTCACGCTGGCTTGTGCCGATGTGGGATGGGACATGGGAAGGGGGAACCTCTGACCTTCCCATATCCTAAGGAGTAAGTGGGAGAAGCCCTGGACCAAGGACACAGGTCGAGGCTCCAGCGAGTGTCTGCTGCTGCCTCACGTGACGGAGGCTCGTTGGTGCTGAGCGTGGCTTCTGGTCTGAAAAGTAGCCACCTTATAACCACCCAGGCCTGCTTCGGTCCTAGGGCTGCTACCGTGACCTAGTGGGATGAGTGCACTGCTGCTTTGACCCTGGCTCTGGCAGCGCTAGACACCTGTTTACTAAGTCTGTGCTTCTGTGACATGCAGAGAGGGGCGATCTTCAGTGCCTGAGGACAGTGGTGACTGTATCTGGTGGCTGCCAGGAGAAGGGGCCTGTGCACAGGAAGGGTACCTCATTACACTGCGGCAAAAGCTTCCATTTGTACACTGAAAATGTGTCGCTAAGGAAAGACTATCCCAAGATCTTCCTTACTAGTGCCCTATAGGTGAACACATGCCCGTGGAGACACTAGTTTAAAGTGGATTTCTATGGCCTGGGTCACAACCGCTGCCTGCCACCACAGTCCACAGGCCTGCTGAGCTCAGGGGAGGGTGGCAGTAGCCTGGGGCCTTGGAGCGCACCCTGACCCAGGGCTTCTGAAGGGGTGTTGGTAATAAAGACCAAGAGGCCCAGAATGGTAAGATGTAACTTCAAAGTCTGGCAGCAATAGTCGAAAGCAACCTACTATAAATACGAATAAGTCTGTCTCAAGTCTATCTCTCTCTCAAAAACTTTGTATACTTTATGATATGGGTGATTTTTTTTTTTTTGAGGGGGGCATCACTGCTCTCCGGCGGTGGGAGTAGGAGGCCCAGCCCCACTGTTGGAATTGAACCTCCGTCCCAGTGGGCCGCAGTCCCGTGCACAACCACTACGCCACCGGGGCTCAGCCTATAGGTGATTATTTTTAATGACAAAAACATTTCCTTCACCTCTTCTACTTTATGTAGAATTCTCACTCCAGAAAAATGTCATGAGTAACACTAGTGGTTCATACAGGGAAGCGTCAAACAGCTAATGGAAAGTTGCATGGGAAGGCAGTGGAATTTTTCGAAACCACCTCCATCATCTCAGTATCACGGCCATCTCCTCAGAACACACGTTCTCCAGGTCATGGAGCCAGAGAGGTACAGGAAGGCACAGAAAGGCGACTTGCCCAATGTCATCCGAACCCTGGTGGCAGAGCCTATCCTCTATTCTCCTTCCCTTGTGGCTCACCGTGTTGCCATGGAAGGCAGATGGGAAGCGGGAGAGAAAGCAAGACACAGGGGGTCTCAGCCTGGCGCAACCAGCAGCTCCTGTGTGACCTCCGACAAGCCCCTGCTGTCTCAGGGTCAGCGTCCCCACTCCCCACAACATGCTCCCTGGGGCCTTCCCCTCTGACAGTCTGGGTTCTGCTCATCACACCGCTGGGGCTGAGGTGGAACGGGAAGTGGGCGGAGAGACCGTGATTGCTGCCACAGACTGACAGTGAGCCCACCCCACGTGGTCGGTGGCTCCTCAGCCTGCAGAACTAGTCCAGGCTCTCCCGAGTACTCACCTGGGCATACAGATTCTGCTGGGGGTAGGCACTTCTGATTGGATACATGGCCGTCTGATATGGGTTGGGTGATGGGGAGTAGGGGGGTGGAGCAGTATTACTCTGGGTTGGTGGGACCTTGTATGGTGTCCCTGCAGTATATCCTGTACCAAGGCAATAAGAAAGACTTCCAGTTAGTTAGTAGAACAGCGTGGCTGGAAGGCAGCAGGCCCCAGTCTCGATCCCCAGACATGGGCGAGTTGAATCCAGGCTGGAAACACAGATGAAAAGAGAGAACAGGGCTCCTCCCAGAAAGCTCTGGCCCCAGAAGCAGCTCTCAGGCCGGCGCTCAAGGCGCGCGCGCGCGCGCGTGTGTGTGACTCTGAGGGATTTTTTTCCCTGGGTCTCAAGGTTCCCAGCTCTCAGACAATAGGCTGGCGTCGGTTAGTTTATCGACTCTGGGATTCTGGGCCACCTGCTGTAAGGCAGGGAAGGGGGGTGATCTTCAACTCACTCATCCTTTCTCGTGTCCCTGTCTGCTCACCCAGCCCTCCAGGGTATCTTCCATGATGGTTCCCATCTTTCTCTGATTTGTTTTCTCTTTCACTCTTTCTCCCTCCCCCATCTCCCTTTATAGATCTCTCCCTCCCTTTTCGGTCTTCATTACCGCCTTCCCTTCTTCCTCATTAAGTTTTGAGGTGAAAACCCTCATATAAAACACCAGTCAGAGACTTCCAGCTTCTGGGGTGCTGAAGCAAAGCAATCGGGCTCCAGGGAATCATACAAACTACTGATATTGGCTCTGAAGCCTCTGGAAGAGTCAAAGCCTGTGTGCAGGTTGCAACTCTTGAAATCATCAGTCACACAAGAACAAGACGGTGTCTTGACACAACTGTAAAGTGGATGGATTCTACGGAATCAGAGTGATCAAGGGACTCCAACCTTCTTACTTACACAAGGGCATGCTGGTGCTGCTCAGAGAAGGCTGGCCTTTTTAGGTAGGACATTCTTCTGAAGACTCGAAAGTCCTATTTTGGAATTGAAGGGACAGTGCCAGTGAGTGGCCATGGCCACAGAGCTCTAAGGAGGCGGTGCTGGGACCTCTTCTTCTGTGGGGTTCCGGTCCTGGCTGGGTGTAGCTGACACAGCTCTAAACCTGTCTGGACCTCAGTTCTTTCATCTATACAATGCTCACCTAGGACCCTTTTAACCCCAACAGGCAGCTTCTGCAAGGAGGGGACTTCAGTCCTGGCTTCAGTCCTGTCCCTTCCCTCTGATTTGCTGTGATCACTGGCAAGTTCTCCGGACTTTGTCTCTTTGCAAAGCCAATTCGTTAAGGACAAAGATATCGTCCTAGACTAAAATTCCCGGGCTGTAGGGGAAGAGGAGATCTTTTACTCAAGCCCTCAAACACAGGCCCTCACATGGTCAGAAACCTCTCAATCACAGTCTGGGCCTGGGCACCCTGGCCCTGACGGAGTACTTGGGCAGCTTTGAGAGTTCCTGATCAGTTGTCACCAAAGGACAAGTTGCTTTAAAGGACTAGAATAAGGTGTGGGGAGTTCTGCCACAGTGGAGAGCATCTCTTTCCCTGGCTGAAGAACAGAGCAGCTCATCATTCTGAAGTGCCCTGCTGATACATTATCAGCATTGCCAATACAGGTTGGCTACACTCTATTTGGTCCCTGTCTACAAAGACAATAAGCTTCTCACCCTTAGGGGTGTCTAAGCAGCCGCTGGTCTGAAAGACTGGAAAGAGATTAAGCTCTGGCTTCTCTTGATCTGGTCTAGCTTAGAACACCCGTGCCTGGCTTCTGAGATGCCCACATGGACTGGTTTGAAAGGCCGCCTTGGAGGACTCCTCACACTAACAAGCCAGTCACTCTGGTGACTTTCCAGTCCAGCCTTTGAGAATTCGCTCTGGTATTTTTATCTTCCCTGGAGCAGCCCGGACTACCCCCTTGATGCGAGAAGGACAACTGTGTTACTAAGTGTTGAGACTAGCCCTCTGAGGAAAGTCAAGACTCTAAGAGATTACACTTGAATTTGGTCTCCACAGCTAAGAATAGCCTTGTCTGGGACTATTTCTCTGTCTTCATATTACAAAATGCAACACTAATATACTCGGAATACAAGCCAGTAGCCAAAACACCCTTGGCAGTCAAAGAGGAGGTGCTGCAGAAGGCAGTCTTGATGCATGGCCACACGGTTTGAGAGAAGCTGAATTACTGGGTTGCCAAAGCGCCTGAGATCTTACAGATCACTGACACCCTGCACAAACATGACACAGATAATGGGCAGCTGCCATGAGACAGGTGTCTGCTCACACGGGCCTGGTGTTCCTTCCTCGGACCCAACGGCTCTCAAGCCCGACAGTCCACGAGGCTGTAGACTGTCTTGGACCCTCATCCTGTCCCTCACTCAGCTGAGTCCTCTCCTGGGGCACAACCTCAATGGGATGAGAGTTGATCGATGCAGGGTATTCTAACACTGACATCATCATCTTCAATCGTTCACAAACCTAGGAAGGAGCGCTGCTCCTGAGAGGCGCCGCTGGATTTGAACCACCAAGCCCGTGGGCCGCAGTCCCACACTCAACCACTTACACCTCCAGGGCTCAGCCCAAGAACATCTTTTTATATATATTTTTGGTTTTTTGGGCATCACTGCCCTCAGGTGGTGGGAGTAGGAGGCCCAGCCTTTGCTCCGCGGAGCTGGAATTGAACCTCCATCCCAGTGGGCCACAGTACCGGGCACAACCACTACACCACCGGGGCTCAGCCCCTCCGAGAACATCTTACAACTAAAAGGAGGGCCTTGGAGACCACTGGAAATTCCCCCGGAGATGGAGTCTGAGCTACCTTAAGTGTCATAAAATCCGGCGTTTATTGCTTTGTGTACATAAGTATGTAAGTAAAAAAAGCTCTTAGGCTTGACACAAAATAACAACAAAAACTGGTAGGTTTTGTGCAAATTAACTTAGACTCCGCTCACTCACTAGAGGCTTGGGTATCCTAAGAGGAATTCGACTTAAATCTGAAGGTCATGGAGTTAGGACTTTCTTTTCTTTTTTTTTTTCTTTTTTGGGCATCACTGCTCTCCGGTGGTGGGAGTAGGAGGCCCAGCCCCACTGCTGGAATTGAACCTCCGTCTCAGTGGGCCGCAGTCCCGCGCACAACCACTGCACCACTGGGGCTCAGCCCCAGAGTTAGGACTTGCTAATGCTATGCCTGAAAGACAACCTCTCGGTCTCTGATGAAAAACCTGGAGCCCAGAGAAGTAAGGGCTTTTCCCAAATGGCCCAGGTCAGTACAGAGCTGGGCCGAAGACAGCATGGCTGACTGTGCCCTTGGGGAGTTCCTTTTTGAGTGATGTGTTTCTGTAGTCCATTCCCAGGCAGTTGGGATGTTGGCTTTGGGGTCTGCATTTCACTAACGGTAGAACCATAAAAGAAAACGCATTCGATCACCAGCTGTTCCGGCTCTGTCTTGTGAAATCAGCTTTGTTTATGACGTCCTGTCTCAGATTTCAAACCATAATTTGGGGCTCCATCAAACAGGATGATAAAGAGAAGGCGTACATTAGCAAGATAAAACCTATTCAGCCCTCTCTTCACTCGTTTGGCACTATCACAAATCCTCTTAGTTGTACAGCCCCTACCGCCTTCAGAGACATTGATCCTCACATCAAGGATACCTTTTAGACAAATCGGTTTATTGATCATCAGATTTATATGTCTGGGTAAAGCCTTATGTCTGAAATTTGCCTTGACCCCTAAGTCTCCTTGTTGGTAGCTGAAGAAGAGAGAAGAACTAAATACAAACAGGCTTAGCAAGTGGGAGTGAGACGGAACTGATTTTTCCAGTGTCCTGAATGTTCTGTGGAACTAGAAACCACACAATCTGAGTGCTGAGTGAGGCAGAGCCAGTCGATTCTCTATTAAGAAATGGCAACGGTTCATACATTGCATCCTTAAAAACAAAAGGGCACATTTGGGTCCTTTTCAGGGACTATGATGGCCTATCTAGGAGAGGAATAACAAGACAGGCTACTGTATGATTCAATTCGATTCAAGGACATTCCAATAGTGTACAAGGCATAGCCTTTTCTGGGAGTAGAAAGCCCCATCTTTCTGTTATGTGGTTTCAAACTGCTGACCTTGTGGTTAGCAGCCCTGTGCACAACTGGATGCCACCAGAACTCCCTGGCACAGCATTTTAATACCCAGATTTTCAAGCTGTGGGAAGGGTGCTGCTAAGGGCAGTGTGTGCTCCATCCTGAGAGATGTGCCAGCGAAGGACCATCAGCCAGCTACTTGTCAAGGCGGCCAGTGACCTGTCTGAGGTTCCTGCCAAGGTGGAAGATGTTGGGTACATAAAACGAAGGCCACAGGTTCAGGAGTCAGTAGCTAGAGAACACCCCCTCATTTTACAGCGGGGACAACTAAGGTCCAGAGCATGGGCGGGAATGATCCAGGGTTAGACAGAACCGCTTCTAGAATCCAACTCTCTGGGCTTCCATGCCAGGCCTCCCTCTGCTACATGATGGTGCTTCATAGGCTTCTCAACAGTGGGTTTGGGGAAGTGCGTCACCAGGCAACATTTTCCTAGTCTGTTTAATCTGGAAGCTCTGCTGAACCCTGCTCCACCTCAGAGCAGCACATAAGCCTCTGCTGACAGAGAAGGGGTCACTGTGCTTAGGGCACTGGCCAGGAACTCACCCTCCACGCCCACCCCCACCCCCCCATCTCCTGGAGGGAAGGTGAAAACCCTACCACTGAAGCACCACTGCCCCCCTAGAGGACGGAGGTCCCACTGGTGGCGGCAGCTGCCGCTGAGTGAGCTCGGGCTGACTCACAGCGACCCGATGTATAACAATAGAACGAAAACTGCCCAGTCCTGGGCTGCCCTCACAAGTGTTATGTTGAGTCCATCGTTGCAGTCACTGTGTCAGTCCATCTTGCCAGGGCCTTCCTCTTTTCCTCCACCCTTCTACTTTACCAAGCATGACGTCCTTCTCCAGGGACTGGTCTCTCCTGACAGCATGACCAAAGTACACGAGACACAGTCTTCCCTCCTTGCTTCAAAGTAGCTCTCTGGCTGTACTCCACCCAACAAAGACGTGTTTGTCCTCTTGGCACTCCGTGGTACGTTGAAAATCCTTCATCAGCACCATAATGGTGCTGTAGGTGTGTGTTGATGTCATCGGCATACATAATCTCACACATGCTTAGTCAGTACTATCTCTCTCTTAAAGGTTCTAAATTAATCTCATGAAAGCAGTCAGTAATAGACCCAACTTCAGTGAACATCTTTTTCCAGTTGAGTTGAATTGGGCATATTACTCTTCTGGGCTCAGCTATCAATCTAGAGTGAAAATCGACCCAAATAACACAACTCAGAATAGCTACAGGTTCAATGCTGGGTGGTTATGAAAGCACATTCTCCAAAAGATGAGTCATATGTAAGCATGACTTGATGTTGGCATGTAGGAGAAATAACTGTGGAGAAAGTGACAGTGGGTATTTTAAAGAAAGGAAAGAATGTTACAAATTCTTCTGATCTATTTACTTTTGGGGTTAATAACTTGCTGAACCAAAGATAATCATGCTTCTACATGTTTCCACAACATCCCTCTGAGGGCTAGTCCAGCCTCTGCAGACACAAGAGCTGGATGTTCACTCTAGTCAGTGGTAGGCAGGCATTCCTTCAATAGGCAGCTCCTTGGAGACACATCCATCTCAACGTGGAGTCACACCTCAATTTCCAAGCAGTGGTTCTAATTTTACTCAGAGAAGCCCTCTTCGCATTCGAGGGTGAAGGCAGCCCTGGCTGGTGTGACTGGTTAGAGTCCACCCTGTGGCCTCCAGGGACATGCCTTGCTCCCACAGTGTGGCTTCCACTAAAGCAGTGCTTCTCACCCCCTGGGTAATTCTGCCCTTTAGGGGACATTTAACAATGTCTAGCGATACATTTCCTTTTGTTGTTGTTGTTGTTGCTGATATATTTCATTTTCACAACGGGGTTATTGCCATCTCACGAGCAGAGGTCAGGAATGTGGTTAATCCTACAACGCAAAGGACCTTTCTGACAACAAAATGATTTGGTTCAGAAGATCTAAGTGTTGAGGTTCAAATCCCTGCTCTAGGGAGAGGAGCCTGCTTCATTCAAAGACTGTTCCTCTAAAATGTAGTGACAGCCTCTAACAAACGAACAGAGGAACACTTCTCCCTCCTTCACTGCTTGTGCCTCTCAAAAACTAGTTGCACACAGAAAATAACCTTTCCTGAATGAAGGGGTAACATTTTTTGTTTAAAGTTCTAATAAATGCCATTTTAAAAAGTTTCCTTTCCTTTTTTCCCAAGAAACAAGTCAGTCCCAACCGAGCGGAACAAGGAAAGGAGAGACAGGCCGTATTTACTGAAAGCTGCAGAGGATGCTTGGTAAGTTCGATTCTCCGTCCCGGTGTCCACTGGGAGGTGGAAGGTGCCTTCAGTGCCACAGGAAGATGAGTTCTGTGGCCAGGCCTGTTTCATCAGCAGAGTTGCTTAAGGGAAAACATAAGAATGGCATTAGGCAGATAAGAAGTGGGCACCACCAAACACACACACAAAGCAAGGGTCTTGTCTGAATGGAAACATGGAACCCGGGGGGCTCTGTGCAGACACACAGTACAGTTCAGCCTTTCTGAGAAGGGTGGAGGAGAGGAGGGATACTAAAGTGAGCATCTAAGTAATTGGAAGGCAGAGAAAGGAGTCTATACTAAGAAAGTGAGGAGTTTCTATGACTGAAACCACGAAATGTTTATAAATACTACCCTTGCTTCCTGACAGTCTGCTCTAAGGTTATGGAACAGTCCTTAGCAGCTTTTCTCAGTCTCCTGTAGCAACCTGGGCCTTTATCCTGGGCTAGATCAACCAAGCCCTCTTTTGCATGGCGTGTGTCTAAGTTAAGCTGCTTTCAAAGAGAAACCCCCAAATAACAACATTACATAAACCTTGATGGATTACTATTTCTTACAGTGTCTGAGCAGTGGTCCTGGCAGCTTAAAAGGCACGGAGGTGTGAAACCTAATTGTCCAGTGGGGCACTGCCGGAAACTTTTCCTCCAGGGCACCTAGCTGTGGCCAGATAGATACACTCATGCATCCCCTTAGACATCTCCTGCTGAAGTGCTAGTGGGTAGCCCCATGTGAGCTAGCTTCTCCTGAGATAAACTGGATCCGTAGGGTTTAGGAAACTAAATGCCAAACTTGGAGAGGAGAGCTGAGGTCCACTTTGGGATCTGCAGAGACATCCCAGGCTGATCCAGAGCTCAGCTTGAGAAATGTAAGGATGAGTGACTAAATAACTTACCTTCATGGTAGCCTGAGGGAAAGGAGAGAAGAAGCAGGGTTGTAAAGGAAGGGTGCTTAACTTTTTAGACATTTCCCTCGCTATACTTTTAAACACTGGAGGAGAAAACATTCTTGACTGAAATTTCTACCAATGATAAAAACAGTGCTTCCAATTCAAATAAGGTCTTGGGAGTGTTGAATGTGGGGTATTTTAAAGTATCCCAGTAGAAAACAGAATGGCTCTGACACCAGCCAGCTATACTTGAAATATTTTAACAAGGGGCTACATTAAGAGAGGGTGGTATGAGAGGAAAGAATGCCCATACACCCTACCCTCTAATTCCACCAGGACAATGAGAGTCCATCTCCAGAGAGAGGCCATTGGCCTCTCTGCCCTTCAGAGGCAACAACAACACCTCTGGGCCCTCAGTTGTGGAGGGGCTAAGGCTGGAGAAAGAAGTGAAAAACTCTTGCTATTTTTCCTGGACCAAGACAAGAAGTCCAGCTGTCCTTGCACTATCTCTGTTTGCCTTAATATAAATGGCCCGCAATATATACAGCTGAAACAGAGAAACGAGGAGGAACTGCAGGGCAGGCAAGTGACACTAAAAAGGAGAACTGTGGCGGAGGAAATGGAGCCCCTGAGGAACTACTGTGCAGAGTCCAGGGCCTCGGCATCACGATACGGCTCTGCAGACAATGCAGGAGTCTGTTTCGAACAATTCTGGGCCTTCTTTCTCCCCGAAGGTAAAATTCACAAAGGATTCAGTCATCGTTGAAAAAAATTTGATCAAGATGTCTACAAATTTTAAAAACTGCCATTACAAAGGCTGGAAAGCTCCTAACCACCCCGAACAACTCCATAAAAAATAGAAAATGTAGTTTTGAAAAGTTAGACTGAGTAAACCCATGCCTTCAAGATCCCACAGGAGGGGCAGGAAAATGGAACTTGGTTATAGGTAATCTTAAAAATTTGGAGATCCCCATCCTTTCCAATTTCTCCCTCCCTAAGTGGTACACAATTTACTTTCATATTCATCATAAACAAACAAACAAAAAAGTCTAACACTGAAGGACTATGTGACAAAGTAAGTAAGCAAAAACTCCCAAAGCATGACTGAGGTCTCCACTGCACTCAGCACTGGGGGGAGCTCCACAGTGAACAAGAACACATGTGGGTCACAGTCACTGCACACAGGGACTGATGGCCTAGCTGGGGATGCAACAAAGCCACACGCCAACCAGGGAGTGAACAAGACAGCACTGTGCATTAAAGAATGTCCCAGGTTAACCAGGAAAGAGGCAAGTCCAACTGTGCCTCGATTACGCTTTTCCCAATGAATTAAGTGAACAAACGACATGTTTCGGAATGAAGGGGTTGTTTTCTGGCTTCATTATAAAGAGAACAAGGAGGTCAAGGATTCCACTGTATGCTTACACTGTAAGCAGGTGCAGTAATTGAAATAATTGGGTAAACAGGAAGATGAGGAACAAGTGTCATCTGTCAACTTGACCTCCTACTAGTTGAGCCACTGGATCCCCCTCTGCGTGCAGTGCGTTCTACAGCAAGCACCCCATTCTGTGGGTGGGAGCGATTCGGAGACCAGCCGAGGGAGGAGGAATGCTTTCCATGGCATGGTAACGGCAGGAGGCTGCTCGGACAGCTAGGCTTGCTCTGTGGAGCCATGACAGGCACCACTCCTAGAAACGTTTGAACTGGGAAGTGGTTCATATGTGTTATACATATGAAAGACATTAAGCTATACAGTTAAGATGAATGCACTTCTTTGTGCTTTAACCGTCTGTATGTTATCCCCCAGTTAAAAGACAGGGACAAAGAGTGAGAAAGGGGACAGGGAAGGGGAGGCACAGAGAAATGAGCCCTTGGCCGTGCAGGACGACATCTGTGTACAGTTCCAGTCACAGCAGGCTGTCCAGTCGAGGTACTGGATTGTTCACTTCCCTGGATACTGGGCCCTCACGCCCTCTGACACTTGAACAATTGTTAAGCACACTTACATGGAGGCGAGGCAGCAAGGGACCATAATCCTGAACAATGAACTGCATCAGGAAACCTGAATTCTAGCCTGGGAGCTGCCACTTATTAGCTGTGGGACCTTGGGCAAGTTGTTTAATCTTTCTAATTTTCTGTTTTGTTGTCTCACAAATAGCAATAATAACCACTCCCTGCTGACTTCACTGTACGAATGGGAGGCCAAACCCAAGTGCTGTCCAGTCTTATGGTCTCTCACGCTGGTGTCCGTCACTCTCCCACCCCCGCAGTTGCTGACAGCCTGTATTTAAGCTCTCACCAACATCTCGTGCCAGAACTGCTACAAGCTCCTCGTCACTGCTGTTTGTTCTTAAACAGGCCCCCTGGAATCCACCCTCCATGCTGCAATGAGGAATATTTCTAAGACCTCCATCTAATTGCTAAACTCTCTCAAGACTTTCCCTTGTTCTCTACTTCTTATAGGCTGAAGCTGGAACAGCTTGAATGGCGTTCACAATCCTCCACGCCTTATCTAGTCCCGATGATCTCTCTGGCATTTCTCTCATGTACTTCTCTCCAAGCCTGCATCATAGCTACACACACTGTTCATTCCAAGTGAAGAAGCGTCCCATCTCTGATTTTGCTTACTGCTCCTGGTGTGTATTTTCCTAGACTCTATCTGGCAACTGTTTATTAATCTATCACTTGTGAGCCGAATACTGTCGTCTACCCTGAAGTCTTTTCTTCCCCACAATCCATCTACCCACAGTTCCCTCATGTACCCCACATGTTGACTAACCCAATCCTTGTGATCCTGACATGTTGTACTTGCTGGCCCCCGTCTCCCTCACTCAACTGTATATTCCTTGAGGACAGGAACCTTGGCATACTGGTCTTTGTATCTTCAAGAGGTTAGCTTAAACGCTAACCACATAAACGCTTTATAAGTTCCTAATTCATATGTTTGAACTGAAAGGATGAGGAAGCATGTGAGCTTCTCATACTCCTTTTGGAGTCTCCTGTCCAAATTCATACACCCTACGACCAACAAAAAAATGACTCTCCATCAATGGTAAGAGAAAGAAGTCTGTGACTAGCAGAATTACAATCATACGGTCCTAAGAGACTGTTAGCGTTTAAAGGAACCTTGGAGATAATCTGGAATAAAAGGCTTTGTTTTATAAACTATGGCCTGGAGATAGTAGCACATTGCCCAAGGTCACACAGCCCATGGCAGGGGCAAGGCAAAATTTCACAGCTCATCTCCTGGAAGATGTGCCACACACATAATCAGTTCCAACATTAAATAATTCAAGGTGAAATGGGAAGGGTGGGTGTAGAGATTTTATGAAAGCATTGCCTTGAACAGCCCAGGTGAGGGTGGTGAGGGTGGCAAGTCCCTCCCATGGTCCCTTCCTGTCTATGACAAAAAGAGCCTAGTCAAGTTAGGCTGCCGGGACCCTCACAGGTGCCTAAAAGTTCCTGTGGTGCCATGGGCCTGGAGTCCACACTGCCCAGAGTACCCAGCTCCGGTCTCTGGCTCATTAGCACACTTGGCCCCCACCTCTCACTGTCCAGCAAAATGCCCTGAAAACATGTCCAGAGCTCAAGATTGTGGATAAAGAGAATAGATTATACCTAAAGTCAGCCGGGTCTTTAAATGTGCCAGGCTGCCAAGGGGGAGGGAAGAGCTGCTCCCTAGGCAGGAGGCTTTGTTGTTCATTTGTTTGGTTCATTTTGTTCTCAGAGGCATAACCCAGGTAACTCCTCTATTGGGGCTGCCACAAGGCCCAGAGAGGAGGCTCATACAGGCCCACGAATTTTTGCTCATTCGTTTGAATTCAGCAGGCAGCTTAGGGCGTCGATTTCTGACCCTCGTCAGACCCAGACCCCAGAGGTGAGGAGGGGAAGAGATGCCTTTTAGTGCCATGATCCTGTACTGCTGCCGGGGGGAGGGGGTCATGTGTCTCCAACCCATGATTTGGCACCATCAGACATGTTCCTGCATGCTTTAGGAACTGCTGCTGAGCCACCTGGGGGGAGCCCAAGCCTAGGGGATGGGGTTTGGGAAGGGGAGGAGAGGGAGTCTATCACTGTAACGAGATAACACATTCATAGGCCATAATATATATGAGGAAAAATAGCTCTCCTACCATAAGCTGAATGCAGGAACTGAAACTCTGTTGGATAGAAATGTAAGTTGAAGTTACCACTAGGATTTGTGGAAAGATGTACACATTGCAGTTACACAAACAGACTGTTTTCCCCGGGTTACATAAGAAACAGGGACGTGAGCAGTGTAAAGTGCCTCTCCCCTGGAGGAGGGGGTCAGACTTGCCATCCAGGAAAGCTCGCTTGCCGAGGTGAGGCACCTCCTTGCATGTCATGGCACCTTCCCTTCAGAGGACCCAGAAGGTACCTGAAGGGGGACAAGTGCAAGCTCCTCCTCTTTGCTGGTCATGTACTTGCCTCAGGTATTACACAGGGGGCTCCATAGACGACTGAGCAAAGGGCCACTGTCGCGGCATCTCACGCTCTGCACCTTCTGGAAAAGTACAGGGCTGGCAAGAGGCACAGGCTGGGTTTGAAAGCTTGCTCAAAGTGATTTTTAGCTGTGAAATTCTGGACAAGTTATTTAACCCCGCTGAGTAAAATTGAAGGCAAGAACCTCTGGCTCACAAGACGGAGATACAAATTAAATACTGTTTGTGATGTGCCTTGCATAGTGCCTGGAAGATGGCAGGTGTTCCGAAAGTACAGAATACAGATTATTTTTCCTCTTGTCCTTCCCTGGGTTCAGCATATGCAATATGGAAGTGATATATACTTAAATGAAAACGTTGCCTACACTGATTTCTTATGAGGAGGTATTGTGCCGCTAGCTATTTAGTTTTCCTTTTCGAGTCAGAATGCTATCAGTATGACACACCTCTTGTTTTCCACATTCTGAAAACCTAGTCTCAGTGGGTTCCTGCCTCCTGGAGGGCCAAATCGTTCTTAAATAAGATCAAACTGCTGGGGTGGGGGTGGGTGGGGAGGGGAGCGAGGGGACCTTCAAGTGCCACAATGCTTTCAGAACCAATGAAAGTAGACCATTTCCCTGTATCCTGGACAGATGACATCCTAGGGTACTCAGAGCTACTAAAAATAGCTCTCTCTGAAGCAACTTCTTGGTCTGCTTGAAGCAACGGAGAGAAATTTAAACCTGCCAGCCTGGTTCTTTGCAGGCTTCTCCCTGCATTGCAAATGGGCTCGCTCTGGCAGGCAGCTGAGAGAAATCGACACTGTCTCCCTTGACCTTGAACCAATTCCTCCCTCCTAGGATGAGCCGCCCCACTGCAGGCAGGCGGACCCAGTGAATGACGTAAACCAGCATCTTAACATATAAAACAGATGCACTGCTTAACTCAATAGAGAAAGGTTACACCAAAATCAGTTTAAGGTGTTTGGTCATAGCTAACAAGTATGATGACATTTCAAAACATAAAAGGGAGGAAAACCAAGTGAAATGAGATCCGTTTTTTGTTTTATTTTGTTTTTTGGGCATCACTGCTCTCCGGTGGTAGGAGTAGGAGCCCCAGCCCCACTGCTGGAATTGAACCTCCGTCCCAGTGGGCCGCAGTCCCGCGCACAACCACTACGCCACCGGGGCTCAGCCTTGTTTTTAAATTAAAGTTTAACCAAGACTTTATATATTCAGAGTGGTTTCGACCCCTTTATTTCTTCACAGACTTGAGCCCCTCCCATATGTATTCCCTTCTCGCTTTAGGCTGGCTGCTCTAAGTCTAACATTTAAATCTCCATCTGGTCAAACTCCTCACTAGGGCACTGTGCTTTAAGAGAACACCAGGGCTGGGGACCAGAATACCTGGGTTTGGATCTTTTGGCAGTTACCTAACTTCTCCAAATTTCAGTTTTTCCACCTGGGAAATGGGAATAACAGTAGGACTAACCTCAAGGATTTGCTGTAATATAAAAAAAGTGAAAAAAAAAGTGAATAGCCAAGAGGAGCATAAAACGGTGCCTGGAACTATTCAGTAAATATTAGCATTTTATTTCCATCCATTGCATCTTTTTAGTCAAACTCCAAAGCTAAGACAATCCCACAATCTCGTGCTGGGGATTCAACTGATGGCCTCCACCCTCGTGGGGCGGGGGTGGGGGAGGCGCTCCAATGGTACAGTTACAGGAAATGGCATCTCTGGGTACCGCTTCCTCTCCTGTCACTTCCTCTCTCCTTAAGAACCCTTTCCTTACCCCTGCTCATCCCTGTCTCAGCAAATCAAGGCCATTAGACAAAAGCTCTCGGATTCCCATCGAGCAATTTATCCTAAGAACAACCCTTTGTGACCACTCCTTTAGTCTCAGAGGAAGAGCAACCCTCCTCCTATCTGAGCACTCCACTTCCACCAAACAGTGAAGCCATGCGACCTGGTTTGCCACCTCTGCCTCTTCGGGGCCTGACTTTCCGTCGTCCCTTCTTGCGCACGTCTGACCTATTCTAGACATTTGCTCCTTCCTCCCCACACTTCCTGAGCCCACAACAGAGCCTCTCTAGCCCTCTTTGTCAGATCCAGCGGTGTCTGCTAACTCTGCTTCTTCATCGTGGTCTGGTCCCCAGCCAGGGCACTTCAAGCAGCACTGCTTCCCTGAGGTCCCTGCTGGCCTCCTGACGGAACATAAAGATAATGAGCCCTTTTCACTCCCTATCTTCTTTGACCTTGTGCAACAATTCCCCTCATTCTGCTTCAGACTCTCGATTTATAAAGTTAATTCACAGATCTCACAGTATTTGGGTTTCTGATAATCCAAGGCTGATAGAGCCACAATAGCTTTTTTTTTTTTTTTAGGCATCACTGCCCTCAGGTGGTGGGAGTAGGAGGCCCAGCCTTTGCTCCTGGGAGCCGGAATCGAACCTCCGTCCCAGTGGGCCGCAGTCCCGCGCACAACCACTACGCCACCGGGGCTCAGCCCCACAATAGCTTTTAAGACAGAACTTAACAAATTTGGTTCTATAGCTTCTTTTGTTTCCACATCCTATTACATAATTTTTGGAAATGAGCCCTGGTGGCACAGGGGGTTACACTTTGGGCAGTGAGCCTCCTGGATCCACAAGACAGCTCTCATCTCAGAGGAGCAGCCAGCAAGCTAGGGTCCAGAATGAGGGAGAGTAATGGACTTCACAACTCATGGAGCAGGCAAAGCTGAGGGCTTTTGAGCAGGGTGCTGGTTTGCAAAGTGAGGGGCACTCAACCAGGGAAGTTGGACTTGCTGGTCCATCGAAGTGGAGTTGAGTGCCTTGGGGCTGAGACTAGCTGGAGTGGGCTGTCTCTGGACACTTCATTCAGGTAGCTGGGTTTGGTGATCCACAGAGCTTGAGTGGAATGCCTTTAGGTTGAGGCTTCTAGTGGAGTGATATGTCCCTTTGGGCATCTATTCGCAGACCTGAAAGAACTTTGTAACATGTTCTGATAAGCACCTCAACCCTCTCACAGGCACTACAACTTGTTCATCTCCTTAATAAATCCTTTAATTATGAATTTCATCTGTGAGTCCCGAGTAGCCCTTGTAATGGATGTCAGAAATCAGAGAGGTAAAATAGAGAACATTAATTAAGGCAACACAGTATGTAATCTTTTAAAAAAAATTACCAAACTGTATAGTAATAAATTTGTTTATATACCCAGGCTCTCAAGTGGACTGCAATCTCCTTCAGACAAAGATGACGTCCTTTCATTTTTCTATCCCAGTGTGCAGGACAATCAACAAATAAATACTTGTTGAGCAAATAAAGAGAAAGAGATACAAAACTGTCCACAATTCTGAGATAGTTCTATTCTTCAGAGAGGTAAGGTGACTTGCCCAAAGCCTCACGACTAGTGTGCTGAGTCATCAGAATTCAAACCCGAGATTTTCAAACTGCAGAGTCTATTCTTTCTTGCCTCTCCCTTGAGTGTCAGAGCCCTGCTGACAGCAAAGGGATTAAGGTCAGTGGAAGGCTTCTGTGCCATTGTTCCTGCCAAATTAGAAGAAACCTTTCCAAGGTTTACAAACTTTCAACTGCTTCTTCTTCTTCTTTTTTTTGTTTTTGGCATCACTGCTCTCCGGTGGTGGGAGTAGGAGGCCCAGCCCCACTGCTGGAATTGAACCTCCGTCCCAGTGGGTCGCAGTCCCGCGCACAACCATTACGCCATTGGGGCTCAACCCCTAAACTTTCAACTTCTTGTCAAAAGTGCTGGTCCTTTAAATTTTTTCTTGACAAGCAAGCAGCTCACCTCAGCTTAAAAACCGAGTCTTTACTGTTGGCAAGTCTTTTATTTCTTCCAAACCACACCCAGGAAGCCTATTCTACATATGTATAGATACGCACATGCATGTGTGTGTTTCCCAATGGCAGCTTTAGTAAAAATTAGTAGCAAAGAGTAGATTTGGACAGTTTGACAGAGCAGAAAAGGTTCTGTAAGGAGGAAGCATGTCTTGGACAATTATAACACAGCAAGGATGGGCCAACCTGATGTTTCCTAAAATGTGAAGAACAATCCACTCCCACCCGGCTCTGAGCCTGATTTCCCCAATTCCCAGAGGTGCCTCGCAGGAGAACGGGCCTGCACAGGCTGATCCCACAACATTATAGGCAGGGCAAGGTCACCAGGTAGGCTTGTTATTCCAAATAGAGCCCCACCTTTACCCAACTCACCACTGCTGCTCCCATTCTCCTTACCTGGAGCATAACTGGGGCTATTGGTGGGGTAGAGGCTGGGGTTGTAGGCAGGAGCTGCTGCCGGGTAGGCTGTAGGATAACCTACAAAGAGATTAGAAAAACAATAGCACACAAACATTTAGTTGGGCAAGAAGAAAAGTAGATTTGGGAGAAAACACGCCAAGTCCCAACCTGGGTATTCAGCTTCTTCATGGGTCGATTTAGATAGCACATGTGACCAGCTTCTCAGAGGAAAACTACCAATCCGCATTTCCAGCATACTCTTTTTTTTTGGGGGGGGGGGCATCACTGCCCTCAGGTGGTGGGAGTAGAGGTCCAGCCTTACTCCTGGAGAGCTGCTGCTGGATTTGAACCTCCAACCCAGTGGGCTGCAGTCCCGCGCACAACCACTATGCCACCGGGGCTCAGCCTTTTTTTGGTGGTGGGGGGGTGGGGGTGGGGCGCGCGCATCACTGCTCTCCGGTGGTGGGAGTAGGAGGCCCAGCCCCACTGCTGGAATTGAACCTCCGTCCCAGTGGGCCACAGACTCGCGCACAACCACTACGCCACCGGGGCTCAGCCCCTCCAGCATACTTTTTAAAGCAGTAGAAAAAATATGTCTGTATGCTCTCTGACAAAAAATTCAGACAACATACTGTATTTTTCGGACCACAAGATAAACCTGATCATAAGATGCACCCAGTTTTAAGAGCAGGAAAACAAGAAAAAAATATTCTGAACCAAATAGTACCAGCTCAGCCCAGGAATGCCTATCTCAAGCTATCAATATCGCGGAGTAATTGGGAAGAGCGGCTCATAACCCGCTCTAGAAAACTACATGCGCCAGCCCCAAGCCAATGCTCATGGAAGTAGCAGTCGAGAGATTAAAAGAAGAGTTGCATTGGGTGAATCTGCTGCGCAAGACCTCACTCCTCTGAAGTATTGAAAAGCAAGGATGGTACTTTGCAAACTAAGGTGCACCTGATCCAAGCTATGGTATTTTCAATTACTTCATATACATCAGAAAATCGTACACTGAATAAGGAAGAACAAAAAAGAATCAATGCATTTAAATTATAGTGCAATACAGATAGGAATGGGAAACACAGGGAATCCAGGACAGATGAACCCCGCAGGACCCGTGGTGAGAGTGGCAATCGGGAGGGTGGAGGGAAGGTCGGGTAGAGAGGGGGAACTGGGGCTGAGCCCCGGTGGCGTAGTGGTTGTGTGCGGGACTGCAGCCACTGGGTTGGAGGTTCAATTCCAGCTCCCAGGAGCAAAGGCTGGGCCTCCTACTCCCACCACCTGAGGGCAGTGATGCCTAAAAAAAAAAGGGGGGGGAACTGAATACAAGGATCTACATATAACCTCCTCCCTGGGGGACAGACAACAGAAAAGTGGGTGAAGGGAGACATTGGATGGTGTAAGACGTGACAAAATAATAGTAATTTATAAATTATTATGGATTCATAATGAAGGGGGCTGGGGAGGGAAGGGAAAAATGAGGAGCTGATATCAAGAATTCAAGTCGAAAGCAAATGCTTTGAGAACGATGATGACAACAGGTGTACAAATGTGTTTGACACAATGGGTGTAGGTATGGATTGTGCTAAGGGTTGTATAAGCTTCTCCCCCCCCACCCCTCAAAAAGACTTTAAAAAATTGTACTGCCAGAAAATATTGAAAGTACCCTGGATTTCAATCTGTCTTGGAAGAAAAACGAGTGTTCCTTAGAGGCAAGGATGGTGAGATTCTATCTCCCGTAGTTCTTTGGACATGTTATCCAGAAAGCCCAGTGCCTGGAGAGGAACAGCTTGCTTGGGACGGTGGAGGGGCAGCGGGGAAGAGGCAGGCTTTCCCAGAGAAGGGCTGACAGAGGCGACTCACAACGGGCTGAGCGCAGCGGTATTTGTGTGGGTGGAGCAGTGCCAGGCTGTGTCTGGTTCTGTTGTGCGTAAGGCCATATGTAGGCTGCTTCGTTATTATAAAAGCTACGAGAAGAATCTAACTCTCTGGCTGCATCTCTCGTGGTTTCTTTTCTTTTCTTTTTTAATTAAAAAAAAAATTTTTTTTAAGGCATCACTGCCCTCAGGTGGTGGGAGTAGGAGGCCCAGCCTTTGCTCCTGGGAGCTGGAATTGAACCTCCGTCCCAGTGGGCCGCAGTCCCACGCACAACCACTACGCCACCGGGGATCAGCCCTCGTGGTTTCTTTTCATTGTTGTCATTATTTAGAAGTTAGTATGTATGCTGTAGTGAATGCCAGGGTCAAAAGGAGGATTTTTATTGTGTAAACTTGGCTAAGCTGAAATTACGTTTCCTAGATTCCTATACTAACAAAATCTTAAGTTAATATGAATTTTAGCTATTATGCATGAGATTTGAAAACAGATTTGAAAATAACATTGCAGTTATGTTATTTTTCTAAACAGAAAAATCTTGAGGCTCTGTTGCTGCTAATGTAGGTTGTCTCGATCTACTGGTTAACTTTGTTGGTATGGAGAAGTGGTTGGACTGGCAGCAGAGCCCAGTTTCTACTTGAACTTCTTCTTCCCAAGTCTTTTACATTGGGGCCAGGTTCCTGTTTAGTTCCACGAGGGACGGCACTGGCTCTTCTGGAAACATACATCATTAAAGTTGGAGGCTTAGAGGTGGTGAGAGGCTGAAGGTAGTCTATCCTTAGGAGTTTTAATTGGACCTGCTTTCCACTTTGTAATACTGCTTGGCCTGTTAACTATTGGCTTACAGAGGTTCCCAAACTTATATTGTCTACTGTCCTCTTAAAAAAAAAAAAATTCCCCCGCTCACAGGAGCAAAGGCTGGGCCTCCTACTCCCACCACCAGGGCAGTGACGCCTAAAAAAAAAAAAAAAATTCCGCTGAGCCCCAGTGGCGTAAGTGGTTGAGTGCAGGACTGCAAACCACAAACTTGGAGGTTCAAATCCAGCAGCTGTTCTACAGGACCAGGGCTGGGTAGCTCTCACGACCACCAGAGGACAGTGATGCTCAAAAAAAAAAATTTCTCAGGCTGAGCCCCAGTGGCGTAATGGTTGTGCACAGGACTGCGGCCCACTGGGTTGGAGGTTCAAATCGAGCAGCAAGGCTGGGCCTCCTACTCCCACTACCAGAGGGCAGTGATGCCCCCAAAACAAAAACAAAATATTCCTCGTGACCTCCCTAGCAATGAAAACCTTTTGGACTCCAGCCCAGAATCCAGGATAAAGTATAGGTATCTGCTCTTACAATGCCCTTAGATCACTCCACACACCACTGGGGTGTGGGGGTGTGGGTGGTGCCCACTTTGGGAAACTATGGGCTACACTCTCCAGAAAGTTTCATCAAAGCCATATAAAATTACATCCCTATAATAAACTCTGTACTTTATACATAGGCAGAAGTAGACATCATCCATACTGTATACTTCTGTTCCAATCAATCATCAACACAAGCTTCCCAGTGCCTGACAGAATGTAAGGCACATAACAAAGTACTCAACTTAAGTTTGGTGGATGACTGAGTGGCTGCAAGAATGAAGGAATGAACGAACGAACGAATGAACGAATGAGGCAAAGTCTTGGTCTTCAAGCAGCTCATGGCCTGAAGTGAGTTGAGCAGGCAATGCAGCAGTCATGGGGTCTGGGCATGCCTGGTGGGCAGTCTCAGTCATGGTGAGGTTGTTCCTGGCTGCTAACTCCCTGACTGCTCCCTATTGGGCTGCCATGACAGGTGATGCCATCAGGAGTCCAGGAGCAGGTAATTCAGTGCCTTTAATATGTGGCAGAGAGATGCGGATGCTCTGCATGTCTTGCTTCTGAGAATAAAGTTCCAAAGGTTGTACATGTCCAGGTGCTGCAGTGGACACAAGGCTAGCTTGTGGTCATACTTGTGGATCAGCTCATGGCACTTGCTTTTAAGATAAAGTGACCAGACGTCCCGCTTTTTAACAATTTAACAATGTCCCGCGGGGCATTTTAAAATTAAAATAAATACATTACAATACTATTTTTGAGTTCTATGAACATTTTTATTACAGACCATACACCAGACAATCTGGTGTAAAGTGACCATATTTTAAGCGGGACATCATTGACCTGGTGTGTGTGTGTGTGTGTGTGTGTGTGTGTGTGTGTATCTTGATTAAAATTTTGGTCTATATGGAGCAACAAAAATTTTCACAGGAGCCAAAAATAGTATTATAGTATATTTACTTTAATTTTAAAATGCCACAGTACATTAAATTGTTAAAAAGTGGGACGTCTGGTCACTTTACCCTTGTGGGACTTTATCAACAATACCTTGTATTACAAAGAGAAATTTGTATTTAGCCGCATAAGAAGTTTCGGAGGATTGCAGGCAGGAAATCAAAGTCAAGCTACACTAAATAGGGTGATCAGGGAGAAGGTATGATTTGGGCAAAATACTTGTAGTAAGAAATAGTATAGTCAGCTAATAAGAGAGTTAACAAGCGGGAAGTTAAAGGAAAAGTATTTAGACTAAGGAAACAGTACAAAAGCCCTAAATTAGAATACCAGATACTGTACATGGTCAAGGGAACAATAAAGAAGCCAGTGTGGCCGCAGAGGAGCAAACCAGGGCAGTAACAGTAGAGAACATCAGAGGAAGAAATGTTGGGCCCTACAGGGCAGGGTAAGGGCTTTGGATTCTATTCTTGAGGGAAAATTCAGCCTAGAACAAGGTTTTGAGCCAGAGAGTGACATGATATACTTGAGGTATATTTGAAAAGGGTCACTCTGATTGCTGTGTTGAAAACAGACTTGGGAACAAGGATAGAAGCATAAAGACCCAATTAGGAAGAGACTATAAACTCCTGGTGATAGATGATAGGGCTCAGTCAGGATCAGGGCATTAGCAGGAGCAAGGATGAAAACATGCTAAAAGTCTTTGCATATTTTGCCACATTGCTTTCTGGAAAGATTATCAATTTACACTTCCAATAGAAGTTTCTCAGTGACTCTCTCACCATTCCCTGCCGTTTTTAAGATTCTTTGGTAGTCTTACAATGGAAAGCTAATTTTGAATGTCAAAGATTAAATCCCTAAATCTCTAAAAGCTTCTTTGGGGTTTATAAATATTGGAACTTTTAATAATGTATCTTTATTAGTATGCCTTTCGCTAAGCTCAAAGAAACTGCATTTCTCTTTACCTTCAATCACTTTCTGACTTCAGACCTGTGGTAGTAGCTACAATGTTGGTAACTCAGGTCTGCCTCGTCTCAAGAAGAAAGTCGGGGTTCAATCTTGGAAGCAATGTGTTCCAGACTCATGAAAGAAATCATGCAGATACAGATCATCTCAACCCCGTTTTTTTTCTCAGACATCTTTTATCTTACAGGCAATCATAAAATACTCTACCCCCCAAAACAACAGCAACAACAAACGTCCCTCCATGTTTTCCAGTAGAATTGTGCTTGGTTCACCTGAATTTGGCAGACGGCATACAAAGGAAGCAACAGATCCAAGAATGAATGGACTACAGGTCACGTTGCTAGTTGCCACTGAGGCGCTTCCAACTCCGGACAATCCCCTGTGTGCAGAGGGCTCCAGAGGGCTCTCAAGGCCATGACCTTTCAGAAGCTGAAGGTAGGCCTGTCTTCTGAGACGCTTCTAGGTGGGCGTGAGCCACCAAACTTTTGGCTACTACCCAAGTGCATTAACAGTCTGTACTGTACAGATACCCCTGTCATCAAATTGATCCTAACTTAAATCAACCTTATTGGGCAGAAAAGAAGTGTCTCTTTGGCCTTTTGAGGCAGTAAATCTTTATGGGAGCAGACAGCCTTTTCTTTCTCCCAGATAATACTATTAGCCTTTCTTATTTTGTGACTATCCCCTGCTGTAGTCTTCTTGGAGCATACTGCAAAGACTCTCCAGAGAGGTCTGCCCTACTCAGGTGAAGAGTCCAGTTCTAGTGCCCTCAGGTTGCCTGGATCTGCTAATGTTCATCAGGGATAAATGACATTGAATTGACATCATATGCCAAGTATATGTAACTCTTTCTTCATAAAAAAGATTATTCTCAAAAAAAAAAAAAGATTATTCTCACACCTGCTATTTCATTTTTTTTTTACTTTTTTTTTTTGGCATCACTGCTCCGGTGGTGGAAGTAGGAGGCCCAGCCCCACTGCTGGAATTGAACCTCTGTCCCAGTGGGCCGCAGTCCCCGCGCACAACCACTACGCCACCGGTGCTCAGCCAGCTATTTCATTTAAGTCAAAATAACCCTAATCTTATTTCTCCCACCGATTTTGTACATAAGGAAATACAAGAACCGCCCCCCCCCCCAAAAAAAAAAAAAAAGTGGATGCAAACCCCACTGGGCAGAACCTTGTGTAGTACTCATTTTCCCGCAGGCAAGCATCGAGCAAGTTGCTCTAAGTTAGTGCATGCAGTAGCATTGTCTGGGAAGGTTATCCTTCTCTCTGGTCACAGTGAATTTTTTCATAAGAGCAGTTTCACTCAAACCTCGTTTTTTGTGATGGTCAATTTAAGAGATCAGCGTGTGGCTGTGAAATTTTGCTTCCTGCTTGGGAAAAATGCTGCATAAACTGTTGTGTTGTTAAAAACAGCTTACAAGGACAGTGCTATGGGAAAAACTCAAGTGTATGAATGGTTTTTGTGTTTCAAAAGAGGTGAAATGTCAAAGGTGAAATGCCAACTGATGACAAATCTTGTTCTGGATATCTGATCAAGTTTCCCAATGAACGAAAATATTCACACAATTTGTGTACTTGAACTTGAAGACTGACACTGGGCCATTGAAAAGATGGGGAAGTTACCTGGACTATCTTGGAGCTCAGTAGAACAATTTTATTGGAAGATCTGGGAATGAGTGGGCTTGCTGCAATACCCGTGCCTTGAAAGGACAGCTCCGAAGTGACCCAGACTATTTTCCCAAGGTCATGACTGGTGAAGAGGCATGGTGCTATTCTTACAACCCTGAAAGCGAACATCAGCCAAGCCAGTGGAAGATGCCATCATCACCTCGCCCTAACAAAGCTTGTAAAGTGAAATCAAAGATCAAGACTAGGCTCATTTGTTGGTTTGTTTTTTTTTTTAATATGAGGGATGAGGGGGATAGTGCATTTGGAGTTTGTTCTATTGGGTCACACTGCAAACCCAGCCTTCTATTTAGAGGTTCTGAAAAGACTGCATAACAATGTGTGACAAAAGGACCTGAGTTGTGGCAGACTGGTTTTGCCAACATGACAATGCACCTGCTCATGAGGCCATCTCAGTACACCAGTTTTGGGCAAAAAACAGCATGCCTCTTGCCCCACACACATGAACCACCTGACCTTGCTTTTTTTTGTTTCTGCAAATGAAGAGAGATATGAAAGGATAGTGATTTGAGGACTTAGAAGAGATGAAATAAAAAACGAGGGAGGTGCTGTCAGCCATTCAAACAGATGAGTTTAAAAAATGTTTCCAAGAATAGAATTGCAGAATTGACAAATGTATTAAGTGTAATGGAGAGTACTTTGAAGGTGATAAGGTTGTTTTGTAAAAAAAAATTAAATACATAAGCTCGTAGACTCTGGGAGGCAAAATGGCTTTTTTTTTTTGGGGGGGGGGGCATCACTGCCCCCAGGTGGTGGGAGTAGGAGGCCCAGCCTTTGCTCCATGGAGCTGTAATCAAACCTCCATCCCAGTGGGCTGCAGTCCCGCACACAACCACTATGCCACCGGGGCTCAGCCCAAAATGGCTTTTTTAAAGTAAGGTTATTCAGCAAATCAGTGGTGTAGATGGTACTAAAATCCCAAACTGAAAAACAGCCTTAAATGACATAATGTATGTATTATATATATACACACATATAAAGACATGCAAGTACATATACAGGTGTGTCTGTAGGCATATGTATATACGTGCTTCTGTACTATATAAATATCCACATATATAATAAAGCTACACAGACAAACCCAAACAACTCATGGATTGGTTTACTGGGTTAAAGGGAATAGGATCATAGCTTCTGGGGACAACACTGTCAAATAGCACAACATTTCAAAAAGATAATGTTTTACACATCCTTGTTTGCTGAACAGTGTATGAATTCTTAAAAGCTTGAAAGCAGGGCTGAGCCCCGGTGGCGTAGTGGTTGTGCGCCGGACTGCGGCCCACTGGGATGGAGGTTCGATTCCAGCAATCGGGCTGGGCCTCCTACTCCCACCACCAGAGAGCAGTGATGCCCCCCCCCAAAAAAAAAAGAAAAAAAAGCTTGAAAGCAGCCATCGAAAATACGTCTATAGGTCTCTACTGGTCTAGAGTAGATGAGGTAAAGAAAATCAAAGTCTCAAAGGAGAAAGTAGTCTAAAGGACTAACAGCCCCATGTGAACAAGGGTTTCTTCTGGTCTGAGACCAGAAGAATTAGATAGTGCCACATTATCAGTACTGGCCATTCTGACCAGGGCCCAAACAGAAGGGCCTGGATAGAATGGGAGGAGGTGGAATGTGTAGAACGGAAGTCAATTTCTAGAATCAACTCTATTGAACTGATTTAGACTAGATCGGTGTTTCCCAAAGTAGGTTATACTGCCCCTTGGGGAGTGCTGTAAAAGCAACTTTTTATCCTGGATTACAGGCTACAGCACAAAAGTTTTTCATTGATGTGTGTGTGTGTGTGATTGGTTTGGTTTGGTTTTCTGATGGGGGCAGGGAAAAGAGGGCAGTAGGCCAAGTAAGTTTGGGAACCTATGGACTAACTAAACACGGCCCTGAGACTACCGCCTCAAAATAACCTTTGAGCTTGGAACTGAAGCTATTTCTGGAGGTCACTTTCAGTTAAACAATAGATTGGTTTATAAAGTAAACAATATTATCCATGCTTCCTTCAATAACTTAACTATATGAGACTAAATGGTCCCCATTTACCTAAAAACAAAGATGAGATGGCAAGGAGGGAAAGGGAGGCTACATCAATGTACAGAGCAAAGAGGCCAGACACAATATTACTGACCATTGTTAGGCAACAATTTGTATAAAAACTGTTAAATGGAAACTTAACATGCTGTGTTAAAAAAAAAGTTGTGTAAGATTTTACCTAACACGCAATAAAATATGATCCCAAACAAAACAAACAAAGGCTCAGACTAATCTGCTCACTCAGACAAAAAAAAACTGCCCTCTTTTGTGGGCCAGCTACCACTTACACAATAAGCCATACTAGTCCTGAAGCCCAGAATTAAAAGAAGAAAAATGCCCCAAGACTAAGTGTCTAAAACCAACCAACCAACCAAGGAAAGCTTTAAGTATCCCAAAATGAAAGGAAAAAAAGGAGGGGAGAAAATAATTTTAAATCTGAAGCTGTTCTGGATACTGTGCCAAATACTTCTCTATCTGATTTAATCTTCATCCCATTATTGGGTGCCACTGTGTGGATTCCAACTCAAAATGACCTCCTACAAAAACTGTTGCATCGAGGGTTTTGGGCTGTCATCTTTACAGAAGAAAACTGCCAGATATTTCTCATGCAAAGTCACTATGTGGATTCAAACCAACTTTTCTTAGCCACTGCCCTGCTATACAAAACCTCAATTCACTGCCACTGCATCGATTCCAATTCATAGCACCCGCCGAGTAAAACTGCCTCTGTGGGTCTCTGCATAGATAAATCTTACTGGGAGTAGAAAGACTTAGCTTTCTTCTGAGGAGTAACTGGGGGTTTCAAACTGCCAACCTTGAGGTTAGCAGCCCAATAAGAAACCCATTATGCCACTAGGGCTCCTTACTCTTTGCTCTAACTCTATGAAGTATGTAAATTCCACTTTTAAGATTGAGGTTTAGACTTATTCTCATGGCTTGTGATTGGAGACAGAACCCTAAGTCAGCTGAGTAAGACAAGGTCCATACCCGCCATCTTCCCCACCTCTCCTCAAAACTGGAGTTTATGCAGAGTGAACTCCAGAAACTAAATTTCTTTCCCAAGATTCTTTTACTCTGGCTTCAAAACCAGAGAAAACAAGAAACTACTCTAGAGAATCAATTTGGTCAAAAAACAACTCATAGATAGATAGACTGATAAAGATATAGTTATTCTGTTCCCACTCAATGTCCTAATATAGGTCATGCATGTGTTATTTATAGTATCACACAGGCACTGAATTAGAGTTGGATGAGGCATTAAAGGTGATTGTGTCAAATTTACCACTCAATATAGGAATGCCCTTTAAAATGGCCCACATGGCTGGAAGCCTGGCCTGTGTCCAGTCTAATGGTGATGTGCTCAGAACCTCTTCAGGCAGTCAAAGCGCTTGTTGAGGGCTCTGGTGGTTAGGAAATTTCTCACTCTGAGCTAAAATCCGCCTTACTAGGAATCTTACCCTGACCACCTTCTCAGCTCTCACAGAACATGTCCCATCCACTGGACAGTACTCCAGAGACTAAAGGAAACAAATGTTGTTGAAGCTCAATCTCCTCTTGTCCAAATTCAACAGATCCAGTCCCTTTAACCCTCTTTCCTCCTGATTACCCACTTCTGGCTAGGCTTTAATTCACCAGTCCTCTCTTCCTCAAAAATAAAATGAAACAAAATCTCTTCCTGCTTTGTTCACTAATCTGTTGATGCTTCCCTACGCTTATGATTTGTTTTGCCTTTTAATTGAATTGGCATAAGAGGATTCTGATGATAGGCAGTTAGTGAAGCCCTGTAACAATTTTTGTTGGTTTTTGTTTGTTTGTTTGTTTGTTTGTTTTGGGCATCACTGCTCTCCGGTGGTGGGAGTAGGAGGCCCAGCCCCACTGCAGGAATTGAACCTCCGTCCCAGTGGGCTGCAGTCCCGCGCACAACCACTACGCCACCGGGGCTCAGCCCGCCCTGTAACAATTTTATTCATGTTTCTTCATCATCATCATGACTGAGTTATTATCTAGCAAATGCCTACTCTGTGTTAAGCATACTGATAGGTTATTTACATAGGTGGAAACTATATAGGTCATTTATATTAATCTATATCAGAGAATGCTGAGCCATTATCAGAACATGGAACATATCTGGGCGGATCAGGAATGGCTTTTCAGAGCGGGGAAACATTTTAGTTGGCCTTGAAGATGAACAGGAGTATGCTGGAAGTGTGTGGGAGTAAAGACAGAAAACTATTCCTATCACAGGGGCATGAAAGTGCATGTCATATTATGGAAATGGAAAATAGTTTGATATGGCTGGAATTTACAGTAAGTGAAGAAAAGTCACAGGAAATGAAGATCCAAAATTACTTAGGATGGGATTTGAATACCAGGCTAAGAAAGAGAATCTATCAATAAGTACGACAAAATCATTTACTGGTCTTAAATTGGGGAGTTTATGATTTGTTTTATGCAAATTACTCTGGCAGAAGTTTAGAAAGCGGCTCAGGTAAGTGAGATCGGATAGGAAGTTAAGGCAGTAGCCCAAAGGAAAAGTTAGAACGGTAATCAGATGAAATAGAGAAAGGAAACTACAAAACTGCTCAGGAGAGCCTACAAAATCTGATCCTAATCACAAACTTCACTTTATTGCATGAGCTGAGAAGCCTTAAAGAAAGACAGAAAACATTCCAGCTCCACAGTTTTCAGACTTTCTTCTTTTTTTTTTTTTAACTTAAATGACCCTTGAATCAGTTAGCTCCAGAGCAGTGACTGAATCTGAATTCCTCTGAGTAGCCAGGAGGCCGAGCTGCGAGAATGCGAGACTGATGAGAATGTAGGTCAATCTGGGCAGGCAGTGGCTCTGCGGTACCAGCTTTGGGCTCGCCTGGGTCTGAGTCTGAGGGGACCTCTATTTTGGATTCAAAACCTACCTAACTACCTTCCCAACACTGAGTCCCAGAGAACTGTAAAGAGTGCACTAGGGGCTGAGTCCCGGTGACGTAGTGGTTGTGCGCGGGACTGCGGCCCACTGGGATGGAGGTTCAATTCCAGCAGTGGGGCTGGGCCTCCTACTCCCACCACCTGAGGGCAGTGATGCCTAAAAAAAAAATAAATAAATAAAATAAAATTAAAAAAAAAAAAAAAAAAAGAGTGCACTGTTCTTCCCAGTCAGGGCAAGGTAACAGATTCTCTCTGCAATTCTAAAGGGGAAATACCCAGAATGAATTGAGCTCTAAGTTGTGGCTGCTTCTTCAGCGAGAACATGTCCATCCAAGTAAAAGACCAGCAACCTCTAGGTCATTCACCTAGGCTGAGGCCTAGCCGAAGCAGGCTGTTCAAATAAGAGCAGGTTCAACTTGATAGGTCTTTAGTGTAAAAAACAGTATCAACAACAAGAAAATAGACAGCTAAGCAGCCTAATAATATAATTCTTCAAGTAAATATGGAAGGCCAAGATTTCTCAGGGGGAAATCTTTTTTTCGAACAAACCTAAAAATATCTCAGCAGTTCCCTATCTGCTGGTATGAGAGAAATTTTAATGAAAAGCAGATGGCCTCTTCTGTCTCTATCTACATTCCAGGATATGCTCTATTTTTTTCTCCCTGCATCTATAAGGCACTTGGGAGGTACCCAGGACTTTACAGGTTGGTTGGTAAGTGGTTATCCATGCTCTGGGTATATATTACCTTCTAAAAACAGGCAAAGGAGCAAGGTGAAATTCTGAAAATGATAGTTTGATCCATTAATTCCTATTCCCCTGAGAACACTTTAATCTTTGAGTTTATCACTCTGTTTAAAGAGATTAAGCAAAAGGAATATTGTTCAGATTCAATAAAATATGTCCAGATTATGTTTTCCATGTGAAAATGAAAGCTGCATTTCCTGCTTATACTTTTCTAATTCCAGAGAGACCAAAGCCCAAATTTTAAAAATAACATAAACCTTTCAGATAGAGAATATCATTATGACCTTGCAATTGGAAATTGTTTTTTAGCAGAGTCCATATGGGAAAACTACAAAAGAAAAGGTAATTTGAATTCACTAACATTGAAGGTGGCAGTCCATGTGTTTAAGTACACAGTTGCGAACCAAGGCTTGTGATTCAAAGCCCACAGCAGCTCTGCAGGAGAGAGATGCAGTCTGCTTCTGAAGAGCTCAACACCATAGAAACCATCTGGGGCACATCGACTCTGTCCTATGAATGTCACATGAGTCCGGATCAATTTTATGGCAACAGGCCAAGTTTGGCTCAGGTTTATTATAAAAGCTATCACAAGTCAAATTAAGAGACAAAGCGAGAGAAAGAAATATAGTTGTAACACATACAACAAAGACTTAATAGCCACAATAAAGATCTCATATCAAAAAAATCAGTAGGAAAATGAAATTGACTTAGTAGAACATAATCAGGAAATTTGGAGAAGAAACACATAGATGACTTCAGAGAACAAAGAAAGGAACAGAAAATGTTCCATCATACCAGTAATCATCAAAACACAAAATGGGTTTAATACCTCTCCAACTGGCAAACACCTTATGTAAAGTCTGACAATGTCAAGGGTGGGGAAGGATACGAGACAATGGGAAGTAGTAAAACCATTTGCAAGGCCAATTTTGCTCTGCCAGATAAAGATTAGCAAGCCAATAACTTTGTTTCTAGACGTATATGCTTGAAAACGGAATTTGAGATGCATCTAGTAGATGGGCAAGATTCTGAGAGAAAAAGATCGAGATTACAGTAAAAAGGATAGTATCAGCAAAATCAGAGACAGGAAAGGATAAGCTCAGAAAATGATTTGGTTTTGCTGCAGCACAGAAGGTCCAAAGGCATACCATAGGAGATGAAGTAAAAAAAATGGGGGACAGCACTGGAGACACTTGTGCACAGCGGGGGCGGGGCGGTGAAACATGAAGGAAGTGCAACAGGGCAGCAGGGAGCAGGGGGAGCAAAGTAGCCAAGTCCCCAAGGAATCTGAAAATAGACTTCTGACTCGGGAGACAGGCCTTGGCACCTCATCAGACTTGGTTGGAAAAACTACATATGGGTCAGCAGACAGACCAGGAACTGACTATTGGTGTTTTGTTTTTTCTTGTTTTGTTTTTCGCTTTCTTTCGCCCTATACCTATCTATGTAAGAAAGACAGGATGAACAATGCAGAAAACAAGGGAGCCAGCAGTTCCAGGGGGAATGGGAGAGGCGGGAGGTAGGGAGGCAACAAAATAAATGATAAGGGACAACAAGATATCCAAAATTGATGGTGAGGAGGGCATATATGGTAATGGTCTGCTGGGATTTCATCAAGAATAATGTATCCAAGAAGAAATACTGAGAGTGGAATCGAGGGAGAAAATGATAGTGGAATAGGAGGGTAAGAGGAAATAGAGGAGGAAAATAATAGGCGGCAAAGCTATTTATAGGGATATAGCTATAGGCATGTATATATGTAAGTATATTAATTTATAATGAAAGGGATAGAGGCCAATGTACATATATTTATGTTAAGTTTTTGTGTATGTGTATTTTTTTTAATGGTAAGTGTTAAGACAGCAAGGAGACCTTCCTTAACACAGGAACACTTTGTTCTGATAACCTGGCACTCTTTGATAGTCACCTTTCTGATGTGATTGTGAAAGACAAAATGGGATCTGGTATCAGGTATCAAAAGATCCCAAACAAACAACTATATCTAGGAGAAAGAGTGGGGCTGGAGTAGAAACCCAAAGCCCATCTGTAGACAAATGAATATCCTTTCACAGAAGGGTTATAAGGAAAGGATGTTTTAACCAAGGTATAGTAAAGCACCAAGGAATCACACATCATTCCTCTAGTTCCTCAGAGCTCCCCTCCACTCCCACCCCCTACCATGCCACAGTTCTACTTAACAGATCTGGCTAGACCGGAGGACACACATTGGTGCAGCTAAGAGGTCACCACACATGAAGTTCAGGACAGATAAACCACTCAGGAACAGCAGTGAGAGCAACGATATGAGGGTAGGGGGATGGCCAGGGAGAGGAGGGGAAAGGGGGAGACGGGGGAACCCATCACGATGTTGGCTATATAGTCTCCCCCTCCAAGAGGAAAAATAACAGAAATGTGGGTAAAAGGAGACCATGGACAGTGTAAGATGTGAAATAACAAGAATATATAATTGATTAAGGATTCGTGAGGGTGGGAAGGTGGTGGTGAGGAGAGTGGAAAAAAGAACTTATACCAAGGGCTCAAATAGAAAAATGTTTTGGAAATACTGGCAATATATATACAAATATGCTTGATAAAACTGATGTATGGAATATTATAAGAGCTGTTAAGAGCCCCCAATGAAATGGGTTTTTTAAATGGAGGTTATTAGATCACAATAAGCATTAAGAATTAAGTGATAGAATTTATTTTATAGGTGATAGGAAAGCAATAAAAATTTTCAAACACATGTGCTCTGAGAAGCTCTCTCCGGAGGCTATGTGGAAGATGGTCTAATGGCAGGCAGTTAGTACCTCTAAGACCACCTAACTATGATGAATTTGATGTTGAATGAAAAAGCCTCACATAGAAATACACACTGCTGTAGGGGACAGCACTGAAGCTGCCGCTGGGGAGAGGGATATGTAGGACCAGAGAACATGGGAGCAAATGAAAGGAGAGGAAGAGAGAATGGAGTGTATCCTGGCCCACCAACCCTTGAGGACAATATCCCCACTCAGAGTAGCCAATGCACAGAGAAGACCATATGGCTAGCTCCACTATGAGACAAGACGTCCCTCACTGACTCATGGTCCCGTGGGGGACAGCACTGGAGACAGTGTTGGGATTGCGCCTGGTCTGACCTTACGACAACGAGGCGAAAGACTAAGGGTGTGCAGCAGAACAGCAGGGGAGGAGGGGCGCAGAGCATGGAGCTCCCGAGGGAGTGCCAAGGATAGATTTTGGGGCCAGGACATAGCACCTCATCAGACTCAACTGAAGGACACTCCTGGAGGTCAACAAACAGACCTTGAACTATTTGCAAGTTTTTCTTTTTTAGTATTTTTATTTATTTATCTATTTTTTGTGGACACTGGTTTTTCATTGTTATCCTCATTTTGTTTTCTTTTGTCATTTCATCTTGCTATGTCTTGTTTTGTGTGCAAATTATTATCTCTGCAGGTCTGTCTAGATAAGATTGACTGAATGATCAGTCTGGAGAAGAAAACAAAGTGATGGGTGATTCGAGGGTGAGGTGGGGTGGGCGATGGGGTATGGGAGGGGTGAGGTGGGGAAAAAGAGGTGGTGTTGACCAACCCAGGGACAAGGAAACAACAAGTGGTCCAAAATCGTGGCAAAGAGGGTATGAGAGGCCTGGTAGGGACTGATCACAGGTAACAGAGAGAAATGACTGAAACCCAAAGGAAGGTTGAACATGATAGTGGGGCAAGAAGAAAGTAAAAGCAAATAGAGGAAAAAATAGGAGGTAAAGGGCATTTATAGAGGTCTAAATACAGGCATGTACAAAGGTAAATATATTTATATATGATGATAGGGAAATAGATTTATGTGCATATATTTATAGATTTAGTATTAAGGCAGCAGATGGACATTGGGACTCCACTCAAGTACTTCCTCAATGCCAGAACACTTTGTTCTGTTAAATTGGCACGCCATGATGCTCACCTTCTTGACATGATCACTGAAGACAAAGGTGTGCATAAGCAAATGTGGTGAAGAAAGCTAATGGTGCCCAGCTATCAAAAGATATAGCGCCTGGAGTCTTAAAAGCCTAAAGATAAACAAGCAGCCATCTATTTAACTCAGAAGCAACAAACCCACGTGGAAGAAGCACACCAGTCTGTATGACCATGAGGTGTCGAAGGAATCAGGTATCAGGCATCAAACAACATAAAATCATATCATTGTGTGCCCACCTTCCTGATATGATTGCTGAAAACAAATTTATGCATAAACAATTGTGGTGGAAAAAACTGATGGTGCCTAGCTATCAAGAGATATAGCAGTTTGAGGTCTTAAAGGCTTGAAGGTAATCAAGTGGCCATTTAGCTCAGAAGCAACGAAGCCCACATGGAAGAAGTACACCAACCTGTGTGACCTCGAGGCGTTGAAGAGATCAGGTATCAGGCATCAAAGAACTAAAAATTATATCATTATAAATGAGGGGGAGTACAGTTTGGGGACTCAAAGCCCATCTGTAGGTAATGGGACATCCCCTTACAGAAAGGTCACAGGGAGGAAAAGAACCAGTCAGGGTGCAGTTGTAGCAATGATGAAACATACAACTTTCCTCTACTTCAATGCCTCCTGCCCTCCAATATCCTGATCCCAATTCTACCTTACAAATCCAGCTAGACCAGAGGATGTACACTGGTTCAGATAGGAACCAGAAACATAGGGAATCCAGGACAAATGATCCCCTCAGGACCAGTGGTGAGAGCAGCAATATTGGGAAGGTGGAGGGAAGGTGGGGTAGAAAGGGGGAAGTGATTATAACCATTTCCCTGGGATACAGATAATAGGGAAATACATGAAGGGAGGCATTGGACAGTGTGAAACAAAATAATAATAATAATAATAATAATAATAATATATATAAGTTATCAAGGGTTCATAAGGAAGGCGAGCAGGGAGGGCGGGGAAAATTGAGGAGCTGATACCAAGGGCATAAGTAGAAAGCAAATGTTTTGAGAATGATGAGGGCAACAAATGTAAAAATGTGTTTGACATACAATGGATGTACATATGGATTGTGATGAGTTGTATGAGTCCCTAATAAAATGATTTTTCTTAAGTACACACTGTATGATTCTACGGTTCAAAAGCTAGCAAAAACAAATCTGAGTCTTAGAAGTCTGGTTAGTAATTATAAATAGGAAATGAGTAGTCATTGGTAACGAGGAGTGGCACAAGAGTAGTTTCTGGGATATAAGCTTCTTGGCCTGGGCATAAGTTACGTGAATATTATCAATTTGTGAAAACTCATACAGCTGTATACTAATGACATGTTTTTTTCTAAATGTATGTTATACATTAACACCTGCAATGTGCAGATTCTTCTTTGAAGTCAGCTTGGCCAGAGTGTCTCATGTACTTTTTGTACCTGTTATCAGGAGAGACCAGCCCTAGAGAAGGGCATCGTGCTTGGTACAGTAAAAGGTTAGCAAAAAACGAAGACCTTCAATGAGAGGGATCAATCGGTGGTTGCAACAATGGGTTCCAGTATAACAACTGTGAGGATGACACAGGAAAAAGCAATGTACTCTTCTGTTGTACACAGGGTCATTAGAAGTCAGGCCAACCAGACAGCACCTTACAACAACAACAACAATGATAAGTTACGTGCTTTTTTAAAAAGAATATTTTTAAAATCTGACTTGTACTGAGACTTTGTAGCTATTATTAAGAATATGACATCTGTGTACAAGTTTTGATATTCCAATGATCTATGCCTATCTTTATGGTAGAATCATATTGTCTTGATTCCTAACTTTGTAATAAGAAGGTATGCATCTTTCAACTTCATTTTCAAGATTGGTCGAATATACATCTACTAACTTTACATAGGAATTTCAGAAACAGCTTGTTCATTTCTGCCGAGACAAAGCCTGGGGTGCTGATGAGAACTACACTGCGTCTGCACAGGAGGCTCGGTGGCCTCATGATCACCCTTTGGGATGTGATCCTCGTGCTGGGCAGTTCAAAACCACCGCCCCTCCGTGGGAGAAATACTGGGCTGTCTACTTTGGCAAGCATCTACAGCCTCGCAAACTTATTGGGACCATTCTAAATCAGCACTGGCTCAATGACAGCGAGGTTGTTTGAGGGGTTTTGTTGCTGCTGTTTAGTCTGTGATCAGTTTGGGGAGTATTCTCATTTCAATAATATTAAGTCTTCCAATCCATGAACATGAAGGGTCTTGCCATTTTTTCGATCTTATTTAATCACTTTCAGCAATGCTTTTAGTTTTTAGAGAATAAGTTTTGTGTTTCTCTTGTTAAAATTTTTTTTTGGCATCACTGCCCTCTGATGGTCGTGGGAGCTACCCAGCCTTGCTCCTGGAGAGCTGCTGCTGGATTTAAACCGCCAAGTCAATGGGCCGCAGTCCCGCACCCAACCACTATGCCACCAGGGCTCAGCCCTATAATACTGATTTTTAAAAATAGAGTCCTTGGAAGGGCGGGGTTTAGGGGGAAGAGAGTCCTAAAAAAAAAGTAATAGTCCCCGGCTATCAAAAGATGGAGCATCTGGGGACTTAAAGGCTTGAAAGTAAACAAGCAGCCATCTAGCTCAGAAGCAACAAAGCCCACATGGAAGAAGCACACTAGCATGTGGAATCATGAGATGTCAAAGGGATGAGATATC